>SCLH01001335.1:59929-79064 GCA_004367855.1 Oikopleura vanhoeffeni
AGTTTGCCTTGGGTGTTCAAAAATATTTGAAAAAATATTCGTTCAAATCTGCTACCGCGTTGGATTTATGGCAGGAATTTCAGTCGATCTCGGAAGAACCAATTTTAGAAATTATGAGAAAATGGATGTCACAACCTGGTTTTCCAAAATTAGCTGTGAAAGTCTTATCTTGGGATGAGAAAAAATTAAAAATTGAAATAAGTTATGGTTATCATTAAAATTATTATAATTTTTAAATTTCACATTTAATTTTGGCAATAATGGTTACGCAATAATGGTTACTTGTTCGATAAAACTGTTTTTGAGAAAGTCACTCCAGCTCGGAAAATTTAAACGGTAAAATAATCGTGCATTCAAAAAATTTTAATGATTCAATTGATCTAAATCATTTTTATTCAAAGTTGTTATTATTTTCAAAAGTATATGCCCCCGTTGACACTAAGCGGAAGATTTGAACCCTACTACTAGATAACACACGTTTACTGCACAGGGCCCACATCTTCTGCACAGTGTTAAAGGAAGACATGGATTTGAATTTTTGGGTTTTTTTTCGGACTGAAAATGTTATCAAAAAAAAACCTAAACCCAATTTTTGGCGTATTTGAAAAATTAATCGTAAAAAATTTCACGAATTGCAGAGCTTACGATTTGAAACGATAATTTTGTTCAAAAACTATTTGATATCGGTCGTTTCAATTGACTTAAACTTTTTCTTAAATTAATAGCAATTCAACAAAATTTATTCCCGAAATAATGGTTTTTCATCAAGTTGATATCAAGTTCTGGCTTTATCCTCAACCAGGGTCATAAAAAACTTTTCGTTTTTGAATAATCTCCCAGGGTCCAATATTTAAGTCTTGTAGAACTCTCTGCGAGATGTTTCGAATTTATTTAATTCCGTCAATAACCCTCTGAAACTTACATTTTGATATTTCTCTTTCAAATTTAACCATGAAAAGCCAGTCCAGTTTTCCAGTCAGAAATCATAGAACCTGGCCTATCCCAGTCACTTTTACATCATCTGCTGACCCAACAGAAATAATGCGGTTCACTATGAAACAAAGATCACTTGTAATCGATGTTGAAAATATTGATCCNAAAACTGGCTGGCTTCAGTTTAACCTCAATGGCTCAGGAAAAGTATAAAAATAATTTAATAGATTGGTTGAATCAATTTGATCTTTTTATTTCCTAATTCATTTCAACTTTTATGCCTCGTTTAAAACTCTATAATTTTTTTTATAAGATTTGATCTTTATATAAAATTTCATTAAAAATCTTCACTGCCTTCAAATTTGTCGAGTTTCACCATTCTACTACATGTATATGATTCGAAAAGTTTGAATCGCCAAAAAATGAACTGGGCGTTTGGGCCAATATGTAGGCTTCAAAGCTCTGAATTTCAGCCATTTGAACCAATCAAAGCACACATGAGCTCCAGGCGTTTCAAAGTATTTGATTCATATAGTACTTTTTGAATAAAAAGAAATTTATCCCTATTTTGGTCAGTGATATTTGAATAATGTTAAAAGTACTCCCTAAAATGTCGAAAAATAATTATGAGTGGCCATGTACAACGACTGCACATCAGACTCTCATAAAAAAAAATCAAGAGTTAATTTAATTTGGCACAAATTTTTACACTAAACAGGATATTATATTGTTGAGTATGACACCGCCTTGAACAAAAATCTGATTGTTCACCGGCTAGCTGAAATGAATAACATTGAAAAGCAGCTTCTTTTGCACACCCAGTTTTTATTAGCCGAACATGGATTTTTGGATGAAAGAAGATTTATTGAGGTAAATTGAAAATCTTATAATTATAAACATATTAAAATATTTCAATTTAAGATGATTCCTTGTTTTGTAAACAGTGAGAACTATTTTGTCTGGGCGACTTTACTTAAAGATCTGGAACGAAATCCTTTGCTGAACAGATTCCCACCAAAGAATCCAGTCGGACCATATTCTGTTGTGATCAAAGTACTGTATAGATTAAGTAAGTTGAAGGAGAGTTTTTTTCATTTCAAAGAATTTTGAAAAATTATGAGAGTCCTCGCTCCCCACCTGGTACAATTAAGGACGTCATAAAGTTTTACGAGTACTGAAACATCCCTAAACAGTATCCCTTTATCACACTTTTGTAAATATCCCGGCCCTACTACTTAAACTCAACAGACTACGTTTGCTGATCAGGGCCGGAATATTTACAAAAGTGTTATAAAGGGGTATAAGGCTATATACCGTATAGCCTATACCGTATAAGTTATACTTTAACTCATATCTAGCTTAAAATGTATTTCAAAATGTGAAACCATAAATAAAGTTTATAACTTGTAGTTTTTTTATTATTGCAGTTCTGATTCTTGAGATGTTCAAAGATATAAACAGAAATCACAAATAACTCCAAAAACTTGTACCACTTACGGAGTTTGTACAGCTTACGGGTGTACCAGTTAGGGAGCAAGGACTGTACCCGAAAAATTTGATTTTTTGAAATCATCAAAATTTCAAAAATAGTTATAAAAACAAAATTGACAAAAAAGCAGGTTTCATGACGATCACCTTGAAATGAACATGTTCAAAACATTCAAGGTCGATTCTTGGAATCTAGAATTAAATTATTTTAAAATCCTTTAAAAGTTCAAGTCGAACTGAAGGTAACTAAAATAAAGTTTTTTTGTTTCCGATTTTTAGATGGTAATTTTTGGGTGATCTTATATTACTATTTTTTTTCAGTGGAGAATATTAGTGAAACAAATGAATCTGATGACAAATTGATGATCCCTGCACTCCAAAACTTGCTTCTATTTCATCTTGGAATGGCTAATAATCCTGATACGATAGAGCAAGCAACAGAAGCAGTTTCGAAAAATAATATAGGAAATAGATCATTAAATATTTGAGAAATTCTGCAATCTGCAGGTCAACATATAATATATGTCATATATGCTGTCAATTTTTTTTTAATTTTCAAAAATCAATTCGAAATTGCGAAGACAGATTTTTGAGCTTTTTCCCGAAATTTTGGTCAAAATTGAGATTTTTAAAATTTTGAATAAAAAAAATAAACAGGCGCAAGTATTTTGTTTTCGTTACAAGTCTCAAATTAGCTGAATTTCACGCTTAATGTGAGTGTCGCTGATTTTGACACTTTACGAAGGGTGTTTTTGAATAACTGGCAGACCTGATATCCCAAAAGTTTTGAATCTTGAAGACAACTCTTGCGTGAATTGTGATTTAACAACATACTGATTCAATCCACCTACGCGACACCTACGCTTTTAAAAAAGCCGCCCTAAAAATCGCTCAATACGCATTTTCCTCCGTCAATTTTCACACATTTTTCATTATTTTTTTGTGTCAGACTCCGAAGAAGCCTAACACATAAGCATTAATTGTTTTTAACTCGGAATTTTGCTTTTGGCGGAAAAAACCCGCAAAAACAAAAAGTAAAATTTGTGAATTGGTCAGTTTGGGAGGCTCAGGCAAAAGCTATCTTCACCAGTTTCGGCTCATACTGCATCTGAAAGCCCAGGCCTTGTTTGACAAAACATTAAAGAGTTTTTTGAAATTTCGATTTGGCGTCTCTTGAGGGCCATGTCAACTTTTCACTTCTAGCCAAAATTTTAGAAATCTTCAGTTTCGGAGGCTCAGGCAAAAGCTATCTCCTCCACCAGTTTAGGAGATACAGTTTCGGCTCATACTGCATCTGAAAGCACAGGCCTTGGTTGACAAAACATTAAAGAGTTTTTTTTTGAAATTTTGATTTGGCGTCTCTTGGCGGCCATGTCAACTTTTCATTTTTATTTTAAATGCTTCAAAATTATTTTTTTCGTAATTTCAAACACTTTTATGGATTTAGATGCGATTTTAAACTTGATAGCGTCAAAAAAAATAAATTAGCGCACTTTCAATTTAAATAATAAATTGATCAATAATTGTTGTTTTCGGTGTTTGGCCGCCAAAAGGTAGGCGTAGGTGGGATTGTATCAGATTACTGTTAAATTGCAAATCACCGTGAAAAGTTGTTCTTTAAGATGCAAAAGTTTTTGGGATATCAGCTCTGCTAGTTTATCCAAAAATAGCTTCGTAAACTGTCAAAATCTGCGACACCCACACCCTTAAAATAACACTTAATTTGTCATTTTAAACTGAATTTTTTTTGCTTAATTCGTCCGTTATTTTATAATTGTTAATAATCAAAAATTTCACCTTACCCAACTCTCAATATAGCCAATCATTGTTTGAAAAGTATCAAAATTTTCAAAAAATTTAAATGAAAATGGAAATTTTTTTGCAAATTTTGAAAAGCTACGAATGTTTTTCTTGAATTATTTAATATCTATTGACCTAGATAAAAATTTGGAATCTGCATTGCTTAGTGTTGCTGCTCGGCATGCCAAAGATATTGATACATTCAAAATTTTATTTGCTGGTGCTGAAAGCGTTGCCATGAAAGAACAAATAATTTCCAGTCTTGGATTTGTAAACCATGTTCTTTTTGATAAAGTGATCGAATTTATTTATACTTTGCAACCTGGATTTATTGTTACTTGCCTGAAAAGTATGTCGCAGACCGAAGCTAAAATGAAAGTCTTGAAATATATCAGAGAAAACGGTGAGGAATTCGAGGCTAAAATTGGGCCTTTTGCATTTGGAAAAGTAATTTATAATCTCTACACTCAATTTGATACTGAAGAAATGATCTACGAATTAGAAAAACTCAAAAATCAGTATCCTAAATCTGGTGCGAAAATTCAAGAAGGTTAGTATTCAATTTTTTCATGGTAAAATTGGATTCTTTGCTTTTTTCAACATAAATTTTTCCGCTGAGCAAAAAATAGGTACTCGATAAGAAGTTTTTATAAGTCTGAAAATTAAGGACTTAGAGTATTTTTTGGGGCTGAAATTTTTTGCTCTAACCACTTGGTGACACTCTTTCAGGTAGTTGAAGCCACTTTTCAGAAACAAAAATTTTACCGCCCGAAATAGCGCCAAAAAGAAATGCACCAAAAAAAATTGGACCATGATTTTAAGTGCCCAAAACTACCTAAGAAATTTTGAGCTATTTCTTTATAAATTTTTTCAATTTACCATTCAACTTATATTTAAGCTGAAGCACAGACTTTAATTCGTCATACATGGAAAGAAAGTGTGAAAGAAACTCAAAAAATGGAGTTTCACAAAAAACAGCAGCAAAAAAATAATTCGCAAAATCTCCAAAAACCAGAAGGTCAACGACGAGGTCCACCAGGACATCGTCCTAACGGGCCACAAAGAGCCAACCCTACACCTCCGGCACAACTCAAAACCGATAAAATTGCACCAAAAAGCGATGACGAAGATATTTTAAAACTATTAAGAACACCAAAGAAGGAAAAAAGTTATAACGTATTTTTGTAGACTGTTTATTAAAATAATTTTTTGAATTATTTCATCAGGTGACTTTTTTCTCATTTAGAACTTGTGGGTTTTATTCCATGCAAATAATATTAATAATCATCGATAAAAAGGCGAAAAAAAGGCCACTGCGTATTTGGTAGGTTCATGTTATTTCTATCGGTTAGTGAACCCAGCTTAATTGGTCAGTTAGAGAAAACAGCAACCGAAAAACTTGGAATTTTGGTTGAATCTATGATATCTAACTTTTTAAATTTTGTTAAAGAAATTTGCTTCAACCATGAAATACGTCATATCCCTTTATCACTTTTTGGTTAGAATGCGTAGCCACAACGTTAAAACCACACGTTGAAAGGAGTAGTGGCTACGCATTCTAACCAAAAAGTGAAAAAGGGATATACCTCGACCAGGATTGTTAAAAGAGATCATTCCAACTGGATTTTTTATACTCATCCATCTTTTTCGCTTCTTTTTTGCTTCAACGAATGCAAAAACGAGATGGAAAACTCCTTTTATAAACAACACATGAGTGATGTAAAACTTAACGTTTCAGATAACTCTGACACATTTCATTTGAAACAAATCCTCAAATAAAATTGTTTTACTTGTAATAGGAATCATCTTTGATATCACTCAAATGAACAAAACCAGAATTCAAGTTTTCGAATGAAATGAATTACCATTTTTTCAGATACTTATGAAAGAATAAAAGTCAATGTTCTGATTATCAAAAAATAGTCACCTGTAGTTTTAAATTTCTTGGCAAAAAATATTTAGTTGCAATTTATTAATTAAATGTTTTTAACTTTTTTCAAGAACGACGAGCGTAAGTTACAACCTCCACCAAAAAAATCCAAAGCACTTAAAAGTAAAATGAAGCAGAAAATGAAGAAAAAAATTCAAAATATGACAAACACTTCTGATGAAGAAATAAAAGAAATTCCACAAAAGCCTGTCCAGGAAGAAGACGACGAAAAATTGCCATTTGATACATCTAATATAGAAAAAATGGTGATGGAGATGTTGAATGGTCCTGAAAAGTCAGAAAACGTGACAAAGACTGAAATGAATGAAACAGAAAAGAAACAAAATGAAATTCAGCCAGCTGAAACAATCTCATATCCCGAAACTCATGTTGAAGACCGTGCTGGAAAATATTCAGGAATGTTCATTATTTTACTGACCCGAAACATCATTTTATCAGTTTCATTTTAATGGCAATTATAATTTATAAAGACTTTGTCCTTAAAATTTTCGATGTGATTTTTTTCGAAATCAGAATTATTAATTTCTCAAATTAATTGATGGAAAATCAACCAGCAATAAAAACATATTTCACATTTTCAAATATTAAGTCAAAATCACGGAAAAATAGTATACTTTTAATCAGCACCACATCCAGAGCAACAACCAGGACAATTTCAACAGCAAAATTCTGAACAATACCCTATTCAATACCCTGAACAATACCCGGTTAAATACCCAGGACAATATCCGGTTCAATACCCCAGACAAAACCCAGATCCTAGAAATAACCAACCAGAACCATACTATCAGGGAGGTCCTAACCAATATAATTCTCGACCAGTCAGATCACATCATCCTGGACAATATCAAGCAACAAGGCAACCTTTAAATCATGCACAACCTAGACATCATCAAAATCAACAGCAGCCTTCGCATCATAGATATCCTATGAATCCTAATGCACAACATATACAAGCACAGGGTAAACAGGAAGTTCAAAAAACTGAAGGTCAACAAAATGACTATGAAGATCATATTAATGAGCCTTCTCAAGATCATCCGAAAGGACATGGTCGAGTTCATCCTCCTAGTTATGTTCAAAGACCACCTCAGGGTCGTTTACAAGGACCTTCTCAAGGTCCACCAGAGAGGCCTCATCAACGGCATTCCCAGGGTCAGTCTGTTGGTAATCTACAAGAAATTGCACAAAATGGTCCTCGTGGTCATTCTCAAGGTCATGATCATAGTTATCCACAAGAAGCACCTCGGGGTCCTCCACAAAGATATCGTCAAAATAACCATCAAGGAAATGAACAAAAATACTCTCAAGGCCATCCTCATCGTTATGTTCAGGGTCAGGGACCTGCTCAAGAATATGGTCCATCACATGCTCAAGGGTCCCCTCATGGTTATTTTCACGGCCACGGGCCTGCTCAACAACATAGTCATCCACATTCTCAAGGTTACCGACAGGGTTATTTTCAGAGTCCAGGGCCTGTGCAAGAACATAGTCAACCACCTTCCCAAGATAATCTTCATAGTTATGTTCAGAGTCACGGGCCTGCGCAAGAACATGGTCAATCACATTCTCGAGATGCTACACAATATGCGCAACAGGGACGAGATGATTATCAAAGACCCCCAGCTCATCAGCAATATGGTTATCCTCAGAATGAAACTCATGGATACGGGCCTACTCAAGAACATGGTCAAGATTCTCAACAATATCGTTCACGGAGACAAGATTATCATCAAAGACAACCACCTCATCAGCAATTTCCAAATTATCAGGATGAACCACATGGTCACCCTCCAAGTCAACCAAATGAAATTTGTCAACCACCAATTGGTTATCCAGCAGAAGGCAATTTGTATTATCCACATCCAGAGCACGGCTTTTCTAATACAGCGGTCCCAGAATCAAACAATGATAAGAATATGATTCAAGAATTGGGGTGACTACCTTAAAATGTATTTAGGTCAGCGAAAATAGAAAAAAAAAGAAAAAATTCTGTTTTTACTATTTTTTTTAATTTTGGTGACGTTTTAAAGTTGCTCATCAGACTGAAAATGCATCATCCCGTTTTTTAAATGTTCTTTAAACAGCATGAGAAATACAATCTCGCTCACTTTTCTTCAAAAATCTATCAAAGTTTTAGGCTATAATAAACAGTCTATGCATTCGACTAAATACGCTTAATTTGGATGAAATTGACAGGCTTAACTAGTCGGGGGACGAAAATTTTCAGATCACTTTTCAAACGCTTGAAGGGAATGTAGATGATTCTAAGAGATCTCTTGGATGAGAGATTTTTGTAACTAATTCTTCAGTTTTTTGACGCATCAACTTCATTACCAAAACTGGTATTCACTCTCATTAGACAATAATTTTTCTGATGTGCCCATAAATTATGACAGCGAAACAGTTATGAGTAAAATAGCTGCTGGTGAACCTATTCCGATGGAAGCTACAAACATGAATGATTTCAGGATAGATAAGGGTCAAACATATCAGCAAAAATCATGAACATAAACCTTAAAAATATTTTTGCACCCTAAAATAGAGACCATAACAGCACCGATTGATAACACACCTGCTCGTCAAAATTCAGTGTCTCATGGCAAAGAGATTTTACGTAGGTTGGTAAAGGAAAAGGGCCTCGACGATGCTCCTGATATGACAGACGAAATGATGGATGATGTTGTTAACTGGGTAGAAAAATATACAACTCAAATTAGAGCTGGAAAAACTATCCTACGTGACCAACCAGGGACCTCAGACCAGTTGACTGAAATTCAAGAGGAGCCTTCTCTAGAGTGCTCTGAACAAAAGGATCAAGGAAAGGCTCAATATTTTCGATAAATAAAAATTGTCGGATGATTCATAAAATAAACCAACAGGTTTCAATGCAAAATACAAAAAAAATTCGTGAATTTTATTACACACTTTTCATACCAATTTTAAAAAAAAGTCGATTAAAATTATTGATCGAATACATTCACCACATGACTGAAATCTTATTTAATCTAATTTCAGTATTTGCGTATTAAATGAACATAATATTTCTGTCTTATAGATCAATAACATTAATGAACGCTTTGTTCTGTTTTAATCACGACGATTTTTCTCAGGGGCATCATTTTCATTATAAAAAGCTACCGAATTTCAGAGTCTTCCGAAAAAGTTGTTAAGTTCGATGAAATATTTCAAATAAATTTAAATTTCATGTTTTAACCTATTAAAAACAACAGTTGCAGCAACACAGAAGCTGACTAAAGGGGGTAGCGGTCGCAAAATGATAATTTTGTACTTCACTTAACCAGAATACTAAACTGATTCAAAACTTTTGAGAATAGCCATTTGGTAGATCTATCCAAATTGTACAAAAATAATTCATCAAAATATTTTGGCTGACCCTGGTGACCACCATGTGGCGAGTTCTAGAACAACTTAATCAATTTCAAATCCCAAAGGCGTTTAGAGCTCGCATACCATTCGACTCAAACTTGGCATGAACCACAGAAACAATAATGCTCGTTATTTGTCGAAAACACATTTTTAGTTTTGGACTAGTATTTTCTAGAGAACTGCCAAAAACCGCCACATTTTAAGGTTTTCGCTCTTCAAAAGCCTAAGGATCCGAGGTTGAATTTAAGAAAGCAGTATAAATTTGATAAAAGGCGGAGAAATATGTTTTGGATTATTTTTGTCGGAAACATACTTTTGAAAGGTATTGCTTAATTCTAGAAAATCAGATTTTAGTAAACTGGAAGTGAAAACTCGAAAATATAAGTCGTTGGATTTAGTCGAAAATGCCATCAAATTAAAGCTTGGGTAATGCTAAGAAGAAAATCTGCTTACAGCTTTTTGATATTTTGAGGTTTTCTGGTCGAAAATTAGGTTTCAATGTTTTCAAAACAAACTACTAAGAAAAATTGTCAAAAAATGAAAATTTTGAACTTTTTTGGGGATTTTTTTTTGTTTTTTCAATAAGTATATGCTTTCTGAGTGTTCCCTGGCAATGAAGTGCTATTTTAACACCCCAAAGTACCCTAAGAAGAGTGCAACCGCTACCCTCTCAATAATTTTTTTTCCAAATGTATTTATCTTCAAATAACCCGATTTTAAGTGAAAATACAAATTGTTTTCTATAAGAAATTGTTTGTTATGATGATTTATTAAGTCTTTATAGAAATATTGAAGACAAACGAAGCTTTGAACATTCTAGCAACTGAAGATTATGTCACAATTCCAGACAAGGTTGATGACTTAGACTGGGATTTTGATGAAAACAAAATTTTAGCAGATGCTAAAAAAAGAACTGGACCGAGTTTGTGTGATGGAATTGAGGATTTGGAAAAGCTAGTTAAACCTGAAGTTTATAATTCAGTATCGGCTCATCTCGGATATGTGAACTTAGAGCAAATGAAAGATATGTAGAATTTTGAACAAAATACTGTCATCAAAAAATTAAAAAAAAATTGAAAATTCTTAATTATTTACCGAATATGGATTAAAATTGTAACCGTCACATCTGTTGAATTTGAAATTTACTTTCAATTTTTTACAATATGATAAGTGATCAATAAAAAATGTATTATTTGATGTTTTGGTTGGCGTCGTTTGATTTTCCGCCTCACAACTAAACGTGAGTACCCACTGTGATTTTTCATTATAGCATTGTAATGCTTTTAGCGTGCGATTGAGATTTATGGCTTCAATGTGAAAAGTAACAACTATTGCCAAATTGAAAACAGAGCAAGCGCTAGTGAAAAATATTCCCTGATTTCAGAATACTTAAACAAATTCAAAATTTCGTTCTATTTTTGAAGACATACTGTACAACCTACACCGAAAGTCAATTAATCGACTGAAATTAGTTTGAAGCGTCAAAGCGGCATACTTAGGGAGCGAACCGGGCTAAAATCTAACTTTTGAATTAGGGGGTTAAGCAAAAAATGCCGCATACAGACTTACAATAATAATCTGTGACTTCACATTTGAAACAACAAGCCGGTCAAAAAATCCAACAATTCTTCAGGATTTTCGCAAAAACTTGATAAATTGTAGGCTATAATTTATAGCGTTAATTCAACAGTAAGGTAAAAACGGCAAAATATTTTTGCTCAACATTTTTAGAATTGTGTTTGAATTGTAGCCTTTGAGGAAAATATCATGTTCAGTACAAAAAAATGTTTTTAAGTTGTCAGCTACTGCTCAAAAATGAAAATCGTTTTTGAAATCGCCTATGTTTAAGCTTGAGATTTTAAAATTTTTTGATAAAAACTTCAAAAAAAATTTCAAAGTTGTTGGGAGTTCTTGTTTTCTCCATTATTTGGCTATAATGGAATCGAAAAAACTTACTGACTAAATTTGAAGAACACGCCTTCAAGATCACTTATTAAAATATAATACAATTTAACCTACGCTTACACATGGCTTTTGAATAAGCCTCCCTAAATTCACTAAAAAGCTATCTCCTCCAACAATTTTTATCATTTTGTCAATTTTGTATATCGAAATTTTATTTCTGACGGAAAAACATGCAAAAAACCGAGAAAAATTTAAACGAAGATTTAATGAAAAAAGAATTGTGTCAAAAGCAAAATTTCAGACTGGCTTTAGTTTATCGTTGGTATTGCTATGCAAGCGTTTGACACAAAAAAATAAAAAAAATGGATGAAACTTGTAGGCGGAGATAGCTTTTGAGTGTTTTTGGGAAGCTTATTCAAGGTGAGTGCGTGGGCGTGAGTTGGATTGTATCAGATTACAATTAGTGTTAAAATGATCTCAAAGACTTGTTCTTAATTCGTAGACTTTAGAAGTGAGTCTGTACCCAGACTCGATTTCAGCCACCTAGCTGCCATTCTTAAAATTGAGCCATATAAGCAAAGTTTCATTCTTAACTTATATTTTTTATTGTCTTAAAATACAATTCAGCCGATTTGCTATACAATAGGAAAAACTAATTTATTTTTGAAACGTAGAAAAGAGCATTTAATGGGGAGAAGAAAAAAAGGTCGAGAAAATGACCTCCAGTTACACACAAAAGTGCCAATAATAAGATGAAATTAAAACTTAAATTTATATTTTAAAACTACCTCATATTTAACTTCAAATGATTTGCTATTGCTCCGTCTAAAAATAATAATAAGTTTTCTACAAAATTCTCTAGTAAAATGGCTCTTAAATTGTTGTGGTATATTTTATTTCTCATTCAAGGTCAAGCTCAATTTCAAGTTCATCGTATAGACTTAAAATACCACCAAAATAATCGGAAGGGTCGACTTTCTCATGAAAATATTAGCAACTATGGGTCAATTATGTACTTAAAGGTCACTAGAGAGCAAAAATGGTCAGATTTCACGAGGGATCTCTGGCGCCCTTTCAGTACCATATTGACCCATAGTTGCTGATATTTCCATCAAAAGTCGACCCTTCCGATTTTTTTGAGGATACTTACAAGTCTCTAAAATGAACTTTCAAATTGAACGGTAATTTGATATACATATATCGCGATACACCATATACGGTAACTCAAAAAAGTACCTCAAATTACGTCAAAAACATTTGTTGATGTACTTCAAACGTTTTTAAGAATTTTTTTCTCCTTACACCAAAGTTCCGAATAAGATCACGTGACGAAATAATCCAAAAATAAGGTTTGTCATAAATAAATCCTTATTTCTTGAAAAATAAGATCACGTGATGTTTTGGAAAATGCCGTTATGTCAAAATTCTTAGATTATGTGTTTATTAGTCCTCAAAATTTTTCGGCGTAATTTGAGTACTATTTGTGTACTTGAACCAAAACCTTATCCTTCATTTGAAGAACACGTGATCGTTTTTGGACTTTGATGCAATGAAAAAAAGTCTTGAAAACTTTTAAAGAACCTCTTCACTTTATTAAAAAGTGATTTAAAGCCAATCCCTGCCAGTTCATGAAGAAACCATGTCGAAATATTTCAAAACCGAGCTTACTTAGCGGCACCTACTCCGCGGCGCTCCGTAAAGGGGGTGTTGGTGCAATTCTAACTTTTTTGTATCATCGCTATTTGATCAATAAATACTAGGAGAAACTTCTGTTTCACGATGAATCGAAAGAAAAAAAATGAGATATACGACCTCTGAAAAAAATGACATTTTAAAAAAGTTTCACAGCCTTTGTCTATAACTCATACTCTATTAGAGTTTAATAATTAGACAATAAAATAATGGTTACATATTTTTCATAAAAATCATATTTTGTGTAAATTAATAAATCTTTGAGATCAAAATTCTGAGTTTTTGCACAGAGGGCGCTATTTCGAAAAAACAATTATACTTTCTTATCTTGGCTTTAGCACCACATGTGGTCAAAATTGATGAAAATATCACTTCGATGAAACGGGATTTTTACAATTTAGCGCCACCTAAGCAAAAATTCAAAATTCGAATCTCGAAGATCGATTAATATCCAAAAAAATATAATTGTACAAGGAAAATCATTAAAATTGGCTCATAAACATTTCTCAATTCATCGTAGAATGAAGTTTATCCTATTCTTTGTTTATTTGGGAGCCCCGATTTAAATAGGTCCAAATTAGTTGTAGTTATTTTCAACGACGGTCTCAAATTCGGTATTATTTTTTTCCATCGGAACATCCAGCACATGAGAAATCGATTGCAAGCAAACAAAACTTAATTACTATCGAATAACTAATTCTAGAATATCGCATTTCCTTGAAAAAATAATATATTTATTTAAAATTCAAGACATCTCAAATTTCAAAAAAAATACTCACAACAAAAAGTAACCCTAAATGCAAGTTTTGCAAATTGCAATATTATAGTTGTTAAGATTTTTGCCTCTTTTTCAATATGACAATTTTCACCTTAATCAATTTCAAATGGCGTCAGCTTAACTCGTAGACTCGATTTTAGCCAACTAGTTTCCGCACACCATTTAATCGCATTTTACGACACTNATTTTGTCTATACTCGTCCTAACAGATGGTGTCCTTATAGACGCACAGCAGAGTATAGCAAATGTATTACCTAAGCAAGTATTCAAAGAAGGATCAGCGCATTCGTTGATATTTTCGCAAACATTTGTGAGCTCATTCAATTTGAATCCATCACTACAGCTACAAGCAAAACTTCCGTCATTGTCAGCACATGTCGAAGTACATTCTTTGTCAATACATAAGCAAGGGTCCGCTAGACATTCGTCAATATTGATGCAAGCACTTTTTTCACCATTTTCAAGCTCGTAACCAGCATTACAATTCCATTTGTAACCAATACCGTCAAGATTCTCACAGACGGAATTAGGGGAGATGTACGAATCTGAATAAGAGATAGGTTAGTACATGGATAAAGGGCCCTTGAGGCCCAGGATTTGACAGATCGTGACTATTTGAATGACATAAACAACACGGGATAAAAGCACGCAATTAAAACCCTGGACTGCAAAAAAGACCGATTTTATTGATCAGATTTGCAAGAGATCAACCAATCAATTGCTAGAAGTTCGCATTTTTTCAAATGATCGCGATCTGTCACTAAGGGCACTTAATCCATCTACGAACGTTTTAGCCAATCGATTATGTAAAAATTAATGACAAAAATACCGTACTAAGAGAAAAATGATAGTTTTGTTACATGAAAAGCCAATATCTTGAAGAATACTGAGTCGAAAAAATTTTTCAATTCTACATGTATGTAAGCATGAATATATTCAATTTCCTAATTCAGGACTTATTGAGCTGCAAATTTTGTCAAAAAAACGTGTTCGACCACCCAAACCAACGCCACCGAAAATAACTTAGAGGGCGTTTTTGTGTGAGAGCAAAATAGTGTTTATTGCGGCGGTTTGAATAAAGAACACGAAAAAATAATTGTGTACATGCCTAAAGGCTTTTTGAAAGGCGGTTTTCTCTGAAAAATGCGTATATTTACGCTTTTTTTTTCTTTTCTAATCTCTACCGAATTTTGAAGAAAGCTTTTTTAAAGGTTCCATTTTTTGGTACTTTTAAAATCATAATTATGCCTTATTTACCAAAAAAATTGCTCAAGAACCTCCCAGAGAAAATTTCAGAAATAATTTTTTTGAATTCTAGCTGAATAAATATAACCAGTAAAGTTTTGTGTACAAAATCTCCCATGAAGCAAAAGTGTTACGAAAATNCACAATAAGTATTGTACAACACTAAGATTGTACCTGTTGAGACACGAAAAGATTGCGTAAGCGGCGCCCTATAACATATTATAACATTTTTGAATTCTAGATATGGCACTAGATTATATTTCAAAAAATAGCATATTTCATCCTGTAAAACTTTTTCTAAATTAATTATTTTAGTTGTTGATTGTGCTTTTAATGTCTGCGAACCCGATACTTGCGGCGGTGAAGAACTTCTGTGCACAAGAACGTGCTTGAACGGAGTTTTTGGTGGAGACGAGGCTTGCCCTGAACACGTAGAATTCAAAACTGGTGGAAACTGTCCACTTTTGGCTTGTGGTCAGTTTAACATTTTATTTTGGCAATTCATCAAAACAAAATATCCGATGAACAATACAGAGTTAGCCACGGCTAATCATCTTAACGGATTGATCATCATTTAAATCAGACTTCCCCACCGCAGACGGGTGGTGATCCATATCCTGCTTAGAGGGAGTAAACACAAATCTCCGGAGAGCCATACCAGTGTGGTGTGGAGTAGGGATTTTAAGCGATAGATGAGAGTACAGGCCGCGGCGGCCTATCAGGGTTGCTTGGAAACAGCGAGAGTTTTAAGTTGAAAAGGAATACTGATCAATTAGACAAAAATCACTAATTAGGGGACTCACTCATTGAATAAAATTATATTTGACATAACTCAAAAGTGCCAGAACTCGAAAATTATGAAAGATATCAAAATTTAAAAAGGTGCACTGAAATTGCTGAGTAATGATGGTACTTTTGTAAATATAAATTTCAGTTTGAGTGTCATTTTAGCCGCTGAAATTTTGAGCTTTTTTGGACTTTCACATACAAAAATATAAAATATCAAAATAGAATTTTCAGCTTTATCGAATGTACAAAAAAGAATTGTCCAAAATCATTTAAAACAGAAAATATAACAAATTACTTTCTTCAATTTAAGCTTTTTAATAATTTTAATAAAGAAAAAACTTGCAAATTAAGTAAAATATTTTTTTTGAAAAAGTCCTATTTATTCTGCTTGGTCTGAGAAAAAAAATAATGATTTGAATATTAATTTTTGACTCTATTTTAGCCGCTGAAATTAAGCACTTTTTCGGGCTTTCACATAAAAAATATAAAAAATCAAAATATAATTTGCACCTCTATCGAATGTACAAAAAATTATTATCCAAAACCGTTTAACACAAATAAAAACAAAATTAGTTCTTTTAATTTAACCTTACCCCCTCACCTTACTTACAATTGCTCCTGCCTGCAGTGTTTTGTCGCCGGAGAGCACGAGAAAAGAGCCAGAGACAAAGTTAGTTTTCTGCTTAAGCTGGGCTACGGAAAATGACGTGTATTGTAATTGCTAAAGACGGCCCTGAATTTAAATGCATCGGTTTTTCATAGAAATAAGACAAATAGGTTTTAGACTTTATTGCAACTGAGACGCTTATCTCAAATAACCCGGGAAAATTACTATCTTTCATAAATTATATCAAAATATTAAATTGATCATTTATTTTAATTTTTTTGGCGGATTTATCCGCTACCGAATAATTTGTATTATTGATGCGCAGATGCATTGAAGCACAATCTCTACAAAGTGGTGCCTATGGTTTTTACAGGCTGTTCGACTGCATTTGTGTTTGCACAGAAAATTTGGATTTCACGAAACAAAGAACTTTAATATGGCACAAAACCTATAGTTCTATTTGTCACACCATCTCGTGTTAATTTTTTTCTTTATCATTAAATATTAACATTCGCAAACTAACTACTGAATGGTCTGGACAAGCAAGTTTATCACATTTTCGTTAGACAAATCTTTTAGTAGTTTTTTTACATATTATTCCATACACTCGCTTAATTTTCGCAAACGAGCTTTAAATTCTAAATTTATTTTTTGAAAATGCGAAAACAGGCCATTAATTAATTCTGAGATGTCAGAAAAAAAACTGTTTCATGATATGTTTTAAAATTTATATTGTTTTTCACACAATATGCTGCTCTTGCGTTTGTCAGAGCCAAAAGCAATGCAACTTTCGATGACGCAATGGCCAGCGATCCGTTTCTTCGACTCGGTTGTAATATAAACACAGTTCTGATCATAAACTATCGACCCCACATGTGTTTATTATAATAAAAACTAATTAAAGGCCTTTTATGTTTTAGTATAAACGAGAGCTATAGCTCGTTGTGTGGAAATTAGATATTTATAATAAATGGTTTTTTCCTGCTGTGATCATAAAGCAGTAATAAAAATTGGCTACGTCACGCAGCCTTGTAAAGTGTATAAACGTTTTTTGAACTGTTAGTTTGGTACTTTTATCATCCGGAAAGACTGGATAATTTCCACCCAGGTATCTTAAAATTAAAAAAAATTAGTTAGTTTTTTTGTCCGATTAGGTTCAAAAATTTTTGGTCAGATTTGATTTAATTAATATTTCTTTTTGTCCAGATAGAGTCGATTAATTTTAGTTTTTTTGTCCGATGAGGTTTCACATCAAAATATTTTTATTTTTGGCCAGACAGACTTTTTTTTGAAAAAGTACGCTCAGAGGACATTCACGCCATGTTCAAATTTCAGGAACGCTCTGGGGACATCTACGCCACTGTTGCAGTTTGATTGAAGTTCAAGACTGAATTTTGATTTTGATAACATTTTTTCAAATCGATGTTCTAGAATTACTTTTTTGTGTTCAGTGTGCTTGTCAAGTGCGAAAACCAATATAACCAAAAAATTTCACAAAATGAAAAGTTAAGAGTCAAATAGACTCTGAAAAGAGTCCAAAATTCACTCTTGAACTTCAATCAAAGTGAAACAGTGGCGTAGATGTCCCCAGAGCGTTCCAAAACCAAAACCTGCCCCTTCAAAAATTTACGATTTCCCTCCGAGAATCTATCGTGGCGTGGATGTCCCCTGAGCCTTTTTTATCAATATATAAAATTTTGTGATTTTTGTCCAAAAATATTCAGTTTAGTGTTTCGGTTCGATATCATTTCCACAACCTAAGTTCATTTTAAAAATGATTGCTATATCTATAGACTTTAGTAATCAATCAGTAGTCAAACTTCAAAATTATGGTGTAACGTTGAGAAAAAGGGTTTAAAAATTTTTAAAAAATGTCCTTTTCAGAGGTTATAAACACAGGTTATTAAAATGAAGTCAAATAAAATTTTAAAACAAGTTTCTATTTGTTAATGGAAGTTTAATGGTTGTTTAATGGAAGCAAAATTTAAAAAAAATGTATTTTCGTAAATTTGATTTAATTTTAAAGTTAGTTTATTCATACACAGTTATGCAGTATTATTTGACGGCGTTGCTTTAGCAGAAAACTAACTTTGTCTCTGGGCTCTTTACTCGTGCTCTCCGGCGCCCCTGAACCACTGCTTGCCAGGAGCAAAATTGTAAGTAAGGTGACAGGGTAAGGTTAAATTGAAAGACTAAATTTTTTTTAATTTGTGTTTTAAACGGTTTTGAATAATAATTTTTTGGAAATTCGATAGAGCTAAAAATTCTATTTTGATTTTTTATATTTTTTTATGTGAAAGCCCGAAAAAGTGCTAAATTTCAGCAGCTAAAATGACGTCAAAAATTAATATTCAAAGCATTATTCTTTTTCTCAGACCAAGCAGAATAAATAGGACTTTTTCAAAAAAAATTATTTTACTTAATTTGCAAGTTATTTCTTTATTAAAGTTATTAAAAAGCTTAAATTGAAAAAAGGATTTTGTTATATTTTCTGTTTTAAATGATTTTGGACAATTCTTTTTTTTACATTCGATAGAGCTGAAAATTCTATTTTGAT
>SCLH01001336.1:0-11396 GCA_004367855.1 Oikopleura vanhoeffeni
AATCAGCCCAACCATCATTTTTTTTTTTATAATTTAACTTTTTTAAAGGAAAGTTTAATAAAGAGCAAAAATAGGACAGGGGTGTTTCAACGGCGTTGCAATTCTTTTTTAGTAATCTTATTTTTGTAATCATTTTCTGTGATTGTGGGAAACTTTTTAGAAAGAAAGAATCAAAGACTGAACTAGTTAATTAATACTACAGTCCCAGCCATTATTATCAAA
Source organism: Oikopleura vanhoeffeni (assembly GCA_004367855.1). Classification (NCBI taxonomy): domain Eukaryota; kingdom Metazoa; phylum Chordata; class Appendicularia; order Copelata; family Oikopleuridae; genus Oikopleura; species Oikopleura vanhoeffeni. The sequence goes on from SCLH01001336.1 coordinate 223, forward strand.
ATTATTTATTTTTTCAGAGAAAAAGTTAGACACGGTTCATCGCGGTTCATATTGTCATATGTATCTGGCTCGTAATTGGTTTGATAATAACAAAAACACGACGAAAGTCTCAAATATATAGTTTAAAATATTCGCGACTGGAAATATTCGGCCGTTCAAACTGAATAGTATACACAATATGCTTTTTCAAAATTTTTTTCGCTACGCTCAAATTTTGAAGATATATCTTGCTATATAAAAATTTTATGTTCTTTTATTTTTTTTTCATATTTTAGAAAACGACTCTATTTTGTGATGAACCAAGTTTACATTCAAATATGGTATCGTTATATTTTTTTTTAATTTTACCACCAAACGCATTCCGAGCAATAATCTCATGTTATTTTACTATAAACTATGGTCCGTAGTCTATGGTAAGTATCCTCCTTTACACATATACTTAAGATTTGGCCCGTGATGTGGTAACGTCGTGTGTTTAGGGCGCAATCTTAAAAAGTGTGGAAGAAAATATAGGGAACTTTTTATTATTTGCAACACTTGAAATAGATGTAGAATACTAAAATATATTTAAAACAAGCCAACATTAAGATTTCCTGAAATGTGATAAATATGTACCTCCATTTTTGAGGAGAAATTTAGATTTATTAATTTTCCAGACTGGTTTGTAATAAATGGAAATCCATTCCCAAACTCGGTGCTACAACTGACAAAGCAAAAAATAGAGCGATGCTTTGTCTCAGAAGATACCGTTATTGTCTTTGAGCAGTTCAAACGTTGAGTTTTTTTTTGATTCAAGTCCGTTTTTTAGGCCTTAAGCCTATTTGGAATATAGAGCCGATATTCGGCTCAGCCTACCCCTAAACATCTAAAAAGTGCAAAAAAAATTGTCCCAGAATTAGTTTTCTTCGAAATACATTGTGATAAATAATTTTGCGTGATTCCGAAAGAATATTACTATTTATTTTTGCGATATTTGGTTCGAGATATTACGAGGGGTTGATTTTTTTGAGATTTTCGCCGAAGTTTTACTTCCGGGGAAGCGGAGGAGGAGATTATTTCGAAACCAGACATCAATACAAATGTGAGTAATTCCAGTTTTTAGGCAAGTATTTTGTGGCATAACAAACATGCTTAACATGTTGAATTTTTGTTCGTATCTTGGGAGACAGGATATGTTTTTTTGGAAGTGGCTTGAAATTTCAATTTTCATTAAGAGTTTCCATGAAAAAATTATTTATAATTAAAATGAATGGGTTATTCAATCAAAATTTGTCCACACTTGTCACCTTTGTACTTATTAATTAAAAATCTAAGTCAAAAGTGTATTAATTCTTGCTTTTATTTAAAAATAGAGCCATTTTTCATAGAAATTTGTTGATTTTTTCTCTATTTTTTTTGCTGTTTTAAAAATAACTTGGATTGGGATGTATATAAAATAATCTATCGATTTCAGTGTGTGCGTTAGGGCAGATACATAGCGTTGCGTCCGATAAAAAATATAAATGTTGTGCAAGACTACGATGAGCACGTTATCACTGATATCTACAGCTTGGTTTCCAACTAATATTTCTCGAACTAAAAATCAAATTCTAGAAATTTGAATAATTGATCGCAAAAATGAACTTTTCAACTTCCTATTAAGTAATTGGAGGCGTCAACTACTTGAGTTTTTCTGTTAAACTACGTCCAAAGTGGGCCGATAATATCGGCTTATCGTGCTTGCGGAACTTTTTTTTTTTCTGTGATTCCAGGGGTTGGCACAATTAAGTATGATTTTTGAAAAGGAATAATTTTTTGATAAGGAATGTTTTTAAAGTTTTCAAAGCTTTAACGAATTCTACCTAAAATTTCCAGCAAACAAAACTTTCAAGCTGGGATTTATCGAAAAAACGACGCTGGATGTTAAAAATAAAACCTTTGATGGTTTTTTGAAACATGCGATATGTTCTCAAATTTGATCCGAAAACATTTGGCTGTATTACAAGTTGAAATTTTTCAATACTAATCTCGAGATTCAAAAAATTGTTGTAACAATGCAATAGTTGAAATTAACCTTCTTTTTTGAGTCTGTTTTAAAATAGCTCAGCCTAGACCTTAACTCGGTAGACTCGATTTAGCCAACGCGTTCGCCACACCATTTAATCGCATTTACGACGCTTAATTTCATTAATGACAAGTCAGTTATAAAGTTATCGTGAAACTTTGAAACAAATGACGTTTGGGTTATTTTTTTGAATTTTTAATCACTACAATTAAACCTTTCATCGTGATTATAGAATTTCTAAGAACAATTTTTTTTTTACATTACTATCATTAGCCCAAAAATGATCCACGTGATCCGTTTTTTCAAGAATCAACGGTCGGCAAAAATAGTACTGTATTATTTCTTCAAAAAATTGCTTAAATCACATTTTTGAAAAAAGTGAAAGGTTTTTTTAGAGTTTTTAAGAGAAGGGTTTTTTTTTCCATTTAACACCAACCAGTTCAAAACGATCACGTTGACTTATTAGGAAATACGGTTTTGGTGAAAGTAAACTAACCGTTGTATCAAAATTACGCCGAAATTTTTGGGCGGGCTAATAATCACCTAATTTAGGTTTGAAACTATAATATTTACTAACAGTCACGTGATCTTATTTTTCGAGATAAGTATTCTGTATAAGAAAAGTCTTAAAAAGCCCCTTAAGTTCATCCCAAAGTTATTTGTTTCTGTAATTTGAGAACTATTTTTCAAATTACGTTTATCACTACTATGTTTTTTTTTTCCGCGTCCCGATCAAATAGTAAAAGGTTCTTCATTTTCTTCATTCTTCCACTACTTTGTAATCTGCCAATGCTTGTTGCACCAATCGACAGCATTATTCACGCGAGGTCGTTCAGGTCATTTTATCTCTGATCTCCCTTATATCAAATTCCATAAATTGATTAATCAATTAAATTACCCGATTTGAGTTTTTTTTTAATTTCAAGATTTTTCTTTTGTATTATTTGTGTCATAATTGGCCTCTGCGTTAAGTAGAACATTTCTAGGAAGCTTCAAACTCCGGAACAACTGATATATACATAAGAATCATGTGAGAAGTTTCTATGTAGGCGTGTGGTCTTCTCTCTCTTCTTTTCTTAATCACAGAAATTAGATTACAAATATTTAGAGTTCATTATAACTAGGGAATCTTTGTAAAAACATATAAATTATTTATGACATAGAGACGATAGAAAATCATTTGAAGTTTTATATTGGAGGTATTGCAAATTATTAAACTTAAGGCTCTTTAATTTCATCTTATTATTGCTACTTTTGTTCTGAACTAGAGGTAATTTTCGCAAACTTTTTGGGTTTTCTTATCCTCATTAATGCCTTTTAATTCGTTAAAATTTTATTTTATTTTTTATTTGTTTATAGGAATTAGCTGAATATTAATTTTAATGCTAATTGATAAATGAATATGTTGTAATTGAAACTTTGCTAATATGGCCGATAAAGTTGGCACGCCTCTTTCTCCCCCCTCTTGTCTCGCACCCCCTCCCCTCGGTGGCCCCCGCCCCGCCCTGTTAATCCATCGTCTCTCGCCCACTCCTGCGATCTGCTTTGGCTGAAATCGGTTTGGGTACAGATTCTTTGGCCTTTTAAAGTTTAAAACCGAGTTTAAAAGTTGGCTTAAAAGTAGAAAAGTAGTCTGAAAATGTTTTAATTTGACCTTAAGTTACCAAGTAGACCCTAAAACTTATTATAGAAATGGCTCGCTTTGATTGGGATTGTGGTGCTTCCAGGGCAATAGTGCTGAGAGTACAAATAAGCCCTTTTTTAATAAATCAAATCTTCTTTTTTATGAGAATTGATCGTGAACGTTTATTTTCCAATTGTTCTACGTAGTCCGTATCCTTAGAGACGTCAAAATTTGATCATTTTTTAGAATATATCACTCAACCTTAAATGCATAAAACCTAATTTGCTGCTTTTTACTCTCCATTGAGCTATCTCGTAATATTCTTACGTATCCAGAAATCACATAGTACCGATATTATTTATCAGTAAAAATTCTTACATTTTCATCAGAAATTTTTATAAATTTATCTAAATTCGCCGAAATTATTTTGGAAAATGCTTGCTATATTTTAAATATAGGAAAAATTGTAAATTCTTTAGAAAACGAACTCTTTTTTAACGAACTGCTGCATGTTCGATTTATTTTCTCTTTTTCAGATTAATCTTCGTGCATCTCTAAAAGCTAAATATTCATTAAGGAATTATATTGTTTCTGTCAGATTTTTTCGCACTCACTATCTCATGCAGTTTACTGCGCGCTATTATTACTTGTTAGGTAAAATTGATAATATTGAAAAAAAGCAAAAAATCTATAACAATTAATTTTATATTGAATACTTTTCTTTAGTGTAACTTTTTTTGTTCCTTTTGTGATTAATTCTTCGGATCATTTTGAGACTATTCTATGTCTGAATTGTAACAAATTGATTATTTTGCACGCAAATGCCGATATTCTAAAATTAGTTATTCGATAGTAATAAACGTTTTTTTGCTTGCAATCAATTTTTGATGTGGCTTGGATGGTCGGTTACAGAAAATGAATACAGATTTGAGACCTGTGGTCGAAAATATAACTACTGCACCCACCATCCCTTGAGGCAAAATAATATTATTTATTTACAATTCTAGACATAGGTTTAGTCTCAACTAACGGAAGATATATATCACAGGAAAAAGTTTACATTAAATTAAAGTTACATTATTAAACTATTTTATATTTTAATTGTTTAAGATTTTTGCTCTTTTTCAATATTTCAATTTTAACCTAATTCAATGTAATAATAGCGTGCGGTAGATCTGCATAACAGAGTGATTGCGATAAATCTGTCAGAAAATTGATTAAAAATTTTGTTGTCTATAATTTTACTAAGAATAATCCGAGAATGATTTCATGAAAAGATAAAGAATCGCATGTACCGTTGTTGAGTTTAAACTTTTTTTTTTGTAAATAATGTACCATTTTGCCTTATATTTAAGCTTATTCGTAATGAATTTTCAAAGCAAAATCCGGCAAATTAAGATAAAATTAAAGCTCCAAAGAAATATTTCTTTTTTTTTTAGAAAACTCTCGTAGATTTTGAAAGAAATTTATAGTCGACTTCTATATCCTAGCGCCCTCGTTATCTGTTAAAATTAATATTTCTTGGCCAATAATGAAACCGGAAAGAAACCGACGAACCATACATTGTCCTAGACTATCAAGTTCACCTCTCATAGAGCATAGTATTTGCCGATTTACCAGTAAAAATGGCTTAATTAGGTTCCTGATTTTAGACTGAATGTTGTCTTATGATGTTATGAACATCAGTAACTTTTTACACATCTGGTTCTAAACGGAAATAGACTTTTTTGGAGAAATTCCATGTTTCTTACTGTTACCAAATGTCTCCTTGCGAAGAAGAATTATATAGGGAAAACCTTCAGAATGCTACAAACACGCATAAGAACATTCACCTGGCCATCCTCTTATATCGATATTAATTTGCATTTCAGAATGTAAAACAATACAAAGATGGAGGCCCAACTTTTTATTGATCAAAAATCTTAAAACTTCACCAGTCCAGCAAAGCCATTTGAGTTTTTTCCAATCGTTTCAATTGTAGGAAGGCTTCAGATTTAAAAGACCGTGGAAAGAAATGAAGCTTTTTTGATTAGAACGGCAAAAAACCTTCAATTTAATTATCATTTGATCTCAAAGCTTGTCTTTGACCGGAAATTGCACTAACCATGCAAACTAAATACTTATTTGTTGAAAATTAAACTAATCAAATTTTAAAATTACAAATTTCTTAGGGTAAAAACAGTCTCATTTTGAAAATACGCATTCGTAGATCTCCGAAGTTCAACTTAACATTTTTAAGTTTATATCTGTTTAATCTATGAAAGTAATAAATCGAAACTTAGTAGAAAAAATGTGGTATTATGGGAAATAGAATTCAAGGGATGTCCACTTAATTCTCACAAAAGATATTTGAGTTTTTAAAGGGACTTTATTTGCTCTCCCAGCACATTGCGGGAAGTACCCACAATTCCCTTAAGGACGTAGTGGTCGCATTTTATGCCCAAAACAGGGGTTTCAGGTCGCCTCAATGAAATACAGAAACGCCACGAACATATGGCTTTCCGTTTTAGGGATAATTGACATTATTCTTGCTTCACAAAACAAATCAAGATAGGCCTTTGATTGGCCCTACCAATCAGAAACGGACCTTTTTCAAAAGTGGACCTATTTTCCACCTTCAAAAGCCTACTTCTCCCTGAGTTGCTGAGCTTAGAGCATACTTTTATAGCTTTACCCCAGGTCCGATTTGCTCATTAAATTTTATCCGGCGCTTTAACATGAGCAAAAAAAACTGTTTTCCTGCCTTTTTTTGATGTGCCTCGGGGAAATATATCTCCTCCCTGGAGTTTGACGGCAGGAACTCCAAACTGGTTTATAAATCCGATCTAACACCGTAGTGAGCACAACACCTATTATATAGGTGCCTTGCATATTTAAAAATCATTCTAAAATATGCAAAAACCACGTAGAATCTGTCTCCTTTTCGATTACATTATACAGAATTTTGCAAGGATTTCAAAGTGACTTATTTTTTTTTTTTTTGGAAATTTTTGTTCAAATTTTACGAGGAATGATTTTTGAGATTTTGTTTCAATCTTTTACCTCTAAAAAAATTAATGCGACCTTTGGCGTCAATTAAAATTTGAAACATAGCCAGTTTTAGAAAGTGTTTTGCCATGGTTGACACTCAAACAAAGATTTAATTGTTATACAGGAACAGATATTTTTTTTCAAGAGTGATATTTCAATTTTTCACTTTAAGTATTTCCGAAATATTTTTAATTATTAAAAATTAGTTCGGCATTAATATTGTCCCACAGGTCATTGATTAGTATATCGACAGAAAATAATATCAGAAGTTGTACTAATCTGCTTTTTATGGGGAAAATTAACCATTTTTTGATGCAAAAATGTGATTTTCATCAAAATTTTAAGCCTATTTTATAAAAAAATAATTTTGATTGATTATATACAAATCAAATCAGAAAAAACGATGACATAGGTCAGATCCTTGTGCATCGATTCCAATTACCAAATAATTTGTGAACCCACTGAAGTTGTATCCACGTGTATGATGTACCTTGCTCTTATCAGTTAAATTTTCTGAACTACAAATTCAAAATTTCTAGAATATCACATGTCGGATGCAATAAGTTATCGTTTGAACTTCCTTATCAAAAAAAAATCTGAACTCTAACTACTTGGGCTTTCGTAATACGCGGTTGAACCAGTCACCATATATATAGTGTCGGTTGCCCTGCGGAACTTTTTTTTTTCTGTGCTTCACACGGGTTAGGATACGAGCGACCCTAGGTCCACAAATTGCATCTTTTGTATCTCGTTTTTTTGGACACCAGTGATTCAAATTTATCAGGGAAATTCCCAATTCGACAAAAATCGTGATAAAATTTCTAATCGCGAATTAATTAAAAATGACTTTTTTTTGACAAATGAAATAATAAGACATCTGATCTACCTTATTTTGTTTTCTGTATTTTCGGAAAATAAAATTTAAAATAATCTGAAATTTTCATGTCGAGCCTTCGAATTGCGGACCACTACTCTCTTAAGGGGTCGGTTGCATTTGGACAGCTACGGATATCGATATGGGCTCTTGATGAAAAACTTTTTACTGGGTTTCTATATTCTTCTCAATATACCACAAAAGTTATGTTTCATACTCCAGGCAACTTTTGTGACTACAGAATTTTCGAATTACTGCTTTTTAAAAAATTTTAAGTTCGAATTAAACTTTTCGAATTAGACAAATTATGAGAAATTTTTGAAAACACTTCCGAACATTATGAAAAAATGACTTATTTTTATTCAAATTTTTTTTACAATACTTGTTTTAAATCAACAAAAAAACTCTTCAAAATGTCCACTTGAACTTTTCGCGTAGTGACCACATATTTTTTATATGCTATTTGAAAAATTATATGACATTTTTTTGGATTCTCGGTGAAACTATTTGGAAATATATGGAAAATTTTTCCCATTTCTTGTTAAAAATTTTTCAAATTAATTTTTCTGAAATCCTTAGCTAAAAATATTGAGAATGACTACTTTCACTATATTCAAATATGTCTTCGTTTTGTTTCTTTGTTCTTGTTTATACTCTAAATCGTATCTTTTGAAGTAAAACTCCAGAATTAAAAAAAAATTATTACACCCAAACTTGCCAAATTGGTGAACCGACCCATTCACCGTTTAAAATTTATTCCATTTAACTAATGTAAAAAAATATTTCTTTGGATGTGCTAAAATTTCGGTTTTTTCCGTCTTTTTTTAACAATTTAAATTCGAGACCATTTTTTAGAGCTTCTATTTAATAAAAAAAAAATATACTGTAATTTAGACACCTTCGATAGCAAACGCGCGTTTTTTGAGTGTTATTTCAAAAGACGATTTATAAGTAAAATCGATCTTGACAAAAATCAATAAACAAGTGGAGCTCAAAAGTTTCCAAGTTACGGGTTTAAAAAGTTTTTGCCACAATGTTTGAAGTGACTAAAGTTTCCCATCAAGCGAAAAAAAATGAAAAGTCCAAATCTTGGCCAAATTCACCGAGTCCAGTTAAACATCAAGTTAGTGCATTATCTACTATTTTTTATTGTGAGTCAATTTAAGTGTACGCTGAAAGTTTCAGAATAAGTTTGACCAGTGGTGAGAATTGGATTTGCTGGTCAATCCTGGTGAAACCATACTTATGAGTCATAACTTATGACAGATAACGCATTTTGACAATTTTAACGATGATTTTCGATTGTATAAGTTATACATTATATGAAAGTTGAAATCATGAGTTTATTATTGTATTATTCCTTAAAGTCCTCGGAGTCTGAATCTTCTATTAAAAGCAAAAAAATCGAAATTGGAGATGAGCATATTTTGAAAAAACATTTAAAAAAATTCTGTATTTTCACTGTTGAAATAGGCTTCTCAAAAGCACACCGTGATGCAAGATTTCTTGATGACCCAATTAATTCGGCTTGCTCATTATCAAGTTTTAAGAATTACATTGAGAACAAATTTTCTCTGAAATTTTTTTGGATAACTGTTTTATTAATAAACTGATGTTTCTACTACATGATATGTATATGAGTCAAATCAAGTAACAATTTTTCAACTCGTGTACTTAGACATTTTGGATCGGCACTGAGTGGTATATATATGGCGTGCTCGTGTTTCATTGTGAAATTTAAACGAATTTTATTATATTCATACTGCTGATGTTTTTTCAAAATTCTCTATCTTTTTGAATTGTTTTTCTCACTTCTCAGGTTTTTGAATCATATATACATTTGGGTGAAATCGTGAAACTTGAAAAAATGAAATCAGTTTTTATACTTTAATACTCAAAGAATATTATAGATTTTGAAATTTTTGAAGTCTTGAAACGACTTGAAATTATTTTTCAAAAACTTGAAGATGCTTATTGAGCAAAAAGTTGTTTGATGAATTATTTAAAAATACGAAAAATATTATTTTCAAAATTGTTTCAAAATCATTTTTCAAAATTAAGTTTTTCACATGTCAAATTTATTTTATCTATAAAAACTTTATCATTCGACCGAAAATATATGCGTTTGTCAGTTAAATAAAGCTTTCGTAACAATTTAATCTCACACAAAATTATTTGGGCTTTATAATGAGTTGAATCATAATTTCGTGGTAGTAATAAGTAAGTGCCGATCGGTACTTGTATGACCACAAGGTTGTTTTAAATTGATGAGTACAGGGGTTAATCATATTTTGTGATCGAAACAAATAATTAATCGGATAATTCATCTTTATGTTTTAGTTAGTGAAATTAGAAGTTACAACGGTTTCGAAAACCCCAAATACTGGCTTCGGAGACTTTACAAGTTGTAGACCCTATCAAAACTTTAATTTTTATTTTGAACTTTTCGTCAAATAATTCGATTTGTATCAGTGAGATAGGCTAAAGTATACCGCCTAATCTCAGATAGAAAAATTAAGACTTCCGGCCGTCGTTGAGTGTAAATCTTGATTGTGCACAAGGTTACCTTCTGAAGGTATCACTGTGTTGCTCTAACATTTATTGTTAAAACTTGCGTTATGTATTCTTTATCATAGTGATATTATTTTCAAAAATTTGACAAGATTAAGTCAGGTCTTCAACTAGTTGTGTTGATCAAATTATTTCTTTGAATCTTGACAGCTTCAATTTATTAAACAAATGTCAAATTAATGTCAATTTGATTAACCCTTGGAAGCTCCGAATCGAATAAATCGGTGGAGGCTCCAAAGCCGATTTTTCGGTCCGACTTTGATCGCTTATATTGTGATAACTACACATCCGAATTATCTCCTATTAAACTCAAGCTCAAGCCGAAAGCCCAAAATGTTGTAATAATTTAATAGATTTGCAAATTTTCATTGAACAAGTAAAGAAAATGAGCGCCAAAAAAGACGTTTTTAGTTATGGTTACCATGAAAAACTAGAAAATTTTCAGATTACATTGTTAACCTGAACTAACTAATGCAAACCTTGGCTTTCTAGTCCCGCTTTCCAATTTTAAATTTATTTTTCCGTTTTCTCTTAACTCAACTTTTCACACTTTCATACACGGCTGAAATCTTTGAAAATAAATATTTTTTGAGTTTGAGTAAAATATTTCCGAATGATTGATTAAGGGGGGAGCAGCGATGTGGCAGATTGTTACATTTTTTCGGAGTGATTTTTGAATAAAAAAAAATGTGAAAAATTTTTGTTTTATTTTTTATCTAAAATAAAAGTGTTCATACTTGCAAACATTTATATTTTTAAATTTTTTACATACTTAAGTATCTGTAAAAATATCAAAAACCACTTTTCATTACAACTCCATTTCCAACTTGACCCGATGTGGGAATTTTTTTTAAAGGCGATATTAATAAACTTCAGACATTGTCGGGTGTAATGCACTAATTAGTGGGAGAATCATTATCCACATGCAAAAATTTCTTAAATATGAAAGTTTTTTTTCCATGAAAAATAGAGAAAAACAGCTTTTTAGGAAAAAAAATTGACCTTCAATTGAGTTTAAATATAAAAAAATG
>SCLH01001336.1:15136-38168 GCA_004367855.1 Oikopleura vanhoeffeni
AGAAATATACCAATTTTTATACCTTTTTTTCGCGTAACAATTCCCCCCTATAGTAATAATGAAGTGTTTTGGACTTTTTTCAGGTAGAGAATTTTAATTTTGTGGACTGGCCGACCATTTTATATTTTTAGTTGTTGCAATTTCGTCCGCTAAAGCGATCGTCGAAAAGCCAAAAAACCTTTTTGGAAAAACTTTTTGCAGTTTTGAGGGTTTAGATCAGTACGAAAATATTTATGATTTACTAAGCTGCAAGAGGACAACAGATTTAAGGTCAGATTCGAGATTACATTTCAAAAGTGTTGAAGATTTTGAAATGTTCCCAGAAGGCGCACCAGAAGGATTTCAGGTTTTTATATTAAATTTGAAGCGATTTTCATTGACACTATTATGTTTTGCAAGATTTTCTTTCTCGGCGATTAACTCTCTTTAATCTTGGCCGGAAAACATCTTTAAAAAAATTACGGGCCATCGTACAATAAAATTTGATGAAGCCAAACGAAAAGTTTTTTTTGATAAATTTTGATAAAAATGGTTTTTGTTCCGCTGAGTCAGATGATGATCATCTGACTCAGCGTTTTTTTTTTTTTAATTTTTTGGTTTAATTTGATTATCTTTTCCTATCTATTTTGTGAAATTTGAAGCCAAAAATTTTGGTCGAAATTTTGTTAGAATTTCCAAAAGTTACGGAACAAAAACCATTTTTATCAAAATTTATCAAAAAAAACTTTTCGTTCGGCTTTATCAAATTTTCGCGAGAAATTTTCTGAGTCTCAGATAATTTGGAACATGTAACATTTTTCGGTCATTTTAACAAAGAAATTTAGAACTTCTTTCGAAAAATATTTCTTTTTTTATGCAACTTTATTTTTTTGACCTAACTTTGGTCACCTAAGGCAAGGTAATATTCTTTAAAAAACAGTTCAATATTTTCGGTTTTTTACTAAGTTTGCATTTATTAATATGACTTTTGCTACAGTATTTTGTACGAAAGTTAACTTACCACGATTATTATCAGCTTTAATTCAGCAATGTAGAATTTCCAAATCGAATTTATTTCGCATTTTCAGCGATAATTCAAGTATCGCATATTTGTGGTGGTTTTTGGTTAGCCTCAGCAGTGAGAAATGTTTGCGACTGAATAAGTCTCAAATTGGGAATAGTTTGACTCAGTTTAGTAAACTTGAAACACTAACAAGACAAAAAGTCAAGAAATGTACATTTCTGACTGAATTTGTATATTTTTCTCATAATATACAGGGCCGCTCTGTCAGAGCTTTCGTGCTAAAATAACTTAATTAAATTATTTTATTCATGTCATTTCTTAGGTGGAATTGAAAAAAGGTCTTTTGCGGATCCTTTTCGCTGATATATCAATATATATGCGGTCTCAAAACTGTTTATATCTTATAAGAACACTAACTGGATAAATCTGCTACGAGAGTTGTTTTCTTTGAAATGTTGCGAATCGAAAGCAACTTACGATTGAATTTTGAGTGATTTTCGTGCAAAATGAACAGAATCGAAAATATTGTTAATTTCATATTCAGTAGGTTTTTCATCGTCAGGCTTAATATTTAACAATAAAAAAGTTTCGATATCTGTAAAGAATACAGTATCTAGAAATTACAAAGTTCCTGCAGAAATAATGTGGGTTAGAAAAAAATTGTATTGTTAAATATTAAGCCTGATGTTGCGAGAGCGAAACGTTGCACGAATAAATAAATAAATATCTGTTTAAAATATTGAAAAATTCCTAAAGTTATCAGAATATTGTCAAGAAAAAACGAGCTTAAAGTAGAACCATTTCAAAAATGATCTAAGTCCGTCAAATTTCAAAAATAATGACTTAACATTTTTGCTTGCCATCTCATTTTTTTTGCTGAAGTACGTAGGTGGTTCAAAAATTTTAATTTTCAGTGACCAATAATCGGTGTCAATCAAGTGTGAGCAAAAACTAAGATCGCAAGTAAAATGTGACATGCGGTATACTAAAAACCGTCAGCCAACAAATCCAGCCGTTATAAATTATAAAAAATACGAGAATATGATTGGCTTGCCGACGAAATAAAAGCCGATTTTATTAGCTTCTTCTGAAATCCCGGTTCACCATCAATATGTATTCTGTTCAGAGGGGAAAAACGTAAAATAAAAGAGAGAGATGTCAGTGTGGTGTAGGAAAGGGTATTAAAGCGACAGCTGAGTGTACAGGCCGCCTGTCGGCTAATCAGGGACGCTTATTTCCCAGTCCAGTACTAGCTAATCGTTTTTGAGTTCTTACAGTTTGAACAGGATATAATTCGTAACTGCCTTGTGGGTATATCACTCATCAATATTAAAAAAACATCATTGGCTATTACTCATAGCCTATGAGTCATGGCAGATTTATCCGATGAGCAGTTTTCTTAGCTGAGTTGGCTGAACTTTCAGGTCGACCTCAGATTCCACCTGAAAACAATTATACACTAATAGCATGTTCACCTTGAAAACCTCTTGCATTAAAATCATTTGTTTATGCAATCAATCGCACTTTGTCTTCACAATCATTCTCGTTTTCTTAATAAAATTATTAAATCTAAAACCATTTTCAACACTTCTGATTTTAAACTGATTTTTTTCAAAATGTTTTCAGTGCAACAAAATTCGATGTCACGAAAATAAGAATATTGTTTCTGGTTTTCGAATTGGGTGTTTTGATGGGGAATGGCGAGAAATGTACCATGTTGACCAAATCGGATGGGTGCCACAATTTGACGCTCCAATCGACTTTCCGGTTTGCCGAGATCTTTCACCAACGAATTCAGAAGTTTCTCACTCGTATTTGTAAAAGATTTCACAATTGGTATCTTAAAATTTTGTATTATAATTTTGGTAAGTCCATATCTTATAAATTGAAGAACATTATGACTGAATTTGTTAGAGNATTAGCGGGGAAAGCTAGCGGGTCGATCCCAATTTGCATATTAAGGACTTTTCGCCTACGCATTTTTCATCAAAATGACCTTAATTTTTTTTCAAAATTCAACGAAACAATTTTTTTGAAAATTTTTCAAAAATTTTTTTTAACTAAGTAGCTTAACGTTTTTTTAACGCGATCCTTTCAACTAAAAAATAAAATAAAAAATATATTATACCGTAAAGTGCTTAACAAAGCTTAAAAAGGTGTTTTTTCGTGCTCAATTTCTGACCACCAGGTGGCCCAAAATTTTTTTTTCATGGTCGGATTCTGTTTTTTTGAGAAGGATTCACCCTATAAGTTTATGAAATTATTGCTGACGCTATTAGCTTGGCAGATAGTGCTCCCGGGTATGACCCTACCTATGAGTCATGGCAGATTTTTCCGGTGAGCAGTTTTCTTAGCTGAGTTGGCTGGACTTTCAGGTCGACCTCAGATTCCATCTGAAAACAATTATACACTAATAGCATGTTCACCTTGAAAACCTCTTGCATTAAAATCATTAGTTTATGCAATCAATCGCACTTTGTCTTCACAATCATTCTCGTTTCTTAATAAAATTGTTAAATCTAAAACCATTTTCAACACTTCTGATTTTAAACTGATTTTTTTCAAAATGTTTTCAGTGCAACAAAATTCGATGTCACGAAAATAAGAATATTGTTTCTGGTTTTCGAATTGGGTGTTTTGATGGGGAATGGCGAGAAATGTACCATGTTGACCAAATCGGATGGGTGCCACAATTTGACGCTCCAATCGACTTTCCGGTTTGCCGAGATCTTTCACCAACGAATTCAGAAGTTTCTCACTCGTATTTGTAAAAGATTTCACAATTGGTATCTTAAAATTTTGTATTATAATTTTGGTAAGTCCATATCTTATAAATTGAAGAACATTATGACTGAATTTGTTAGAGTAATCAAACTTAACAACATTAAATATATCCTAAATAGACCTTTTTGTTATCGTGTGAGTTGACCCATTTGATGAGTTTTGTTGGCGCATATTTCTTATCCACTCAAAGTCACTCCTGATCTCGTGTTTAGTAATACCGCAGTCTCGGGTTTATTTTATTTAGCAATTTCCCACACTGAAACACAAAATTGAACCACATGAGATAAGAAGTGACTTAGAATGGATAATGGATATCAAATATTCGCATGATTAACCACTACGTGCCGTAGCTTATGTTCGATTCATGACGAAAAAAACATTTCGATTAACTTAAAATTAACGTTGAAGCTTTACATTTACAAAAATCTAAAGAGGCTGATTTGCAAAAACTACAAGTTGTATTTGCAATGCAGATAAAAACGACGTGTTTAGTAAACACTGTTTACAATTTTTTCCTTTTTGAGCTTGAGCTGTCCGATGACAACGTGTTTTGAAACCAAACTAACAAATACATGCTACATATATATATGCTACATATATATATGTCTCAAGTTATCCTTAGGTTATTTTAACCAATCAAGTTTCAGCAAAAATCTAAAATTGGGGAAAAAAATGTGACATACTATATGTACAGTACATTCATTTCATTGGTTTAGGAAAATTTTTCATATTGTATGAATCATACAGGATCGAATTTATCGATGATTACTCATTTGACTAACACAGTAATACTGTGTAATGGCGATTTGAAAAAAGGAATTTCAAAAATAAAAAATCGGTTCTTATGTGTTTAAGCTATCTTGTAGAGAATTTTTTCTGGTCATTTCAAGACGTAGGATTTTTTTTGTCCTTCAAAAATTTTACAAAAAAAATCGATTTTTCGGTCAATTTTTCGTGATTTTACGGTAGTCCCTGAATCCCCCGTTCTAGCGAAGCCGTATGAAGGGTGCAGAAGACTGATTTTTTGGTAGCAAAGAAATAAGCGTTATTTTACGGTGCTACTTTTTTTCGATTAGAGGATCGGGCGACCAATTTGACCTCTAATGGCCAGGTCAAGTTCAAGGTCAAATCTCAATTCCGTATAAGACTTAAAACGTACCCGTCAAAAGAATCGGAAGAGTCGACTTTCTATAACGTCATTAGAAACTTGGGTAATTAATATACTGTAGGTTCGCTAGAGTGGCAAAAACTGGACTTAAGAATTGACCTTTGAGTGTTGACCAGTTTTTACACTCTAGCGACCTAACAGTATATAATTAACCCATAGTTTCTAATACGCTTATCAGAAAGTCGACCCTTCCGATTCTTTTTGGGGTACTTTCAAGTCTATACGATGAGATTTGCCTTGAACTTTGACTGGCCATTAGAGGTCAAATATTGGTCGCCGATCCTTAATCAAAAAAACGGCTAACCGAAAAACGCTTAATTTTTTTTGGTCAAAAAATCAGTCTTCTAGCACTTCATACGGCTTCGCTAGAACCGGATTCCAGACTACCTGTATAATCCCGAAAAATCGATTTTTTTTTGAAAAATTTTGGAAGAACAAAAAAAATCCTACGTCTTAGAATGACCAAAAAAAAATTCTCTACAAGATAGCTTAAACACATTAAAACCGATTTTTTATTTTTGAAATTCCTTATTTCAAATCGTCTAATACGTATAATTCTAATATGTTTTTGAATAATACGTATAATACGTTTTTTCATTTATACGTAACTTCTCTAGAAAACTCAGCAATAATAATCAAATCAGTTTGTTAAACAATGCCGTCAGTTCGGCCCTCATTTGGCGAAATTATCAATTCAACAAAAGTTTCAGACCTTTAACTCCCAGAGTAACTTCATGATCACGCGTGATTATGCGCCCTTTTTTCTTTATTATTTAACTTGAAGTCTAGAACATTTTTATTTCAGCTGAGTCTACGAGTTAACTCGTACAGTCAACTTCAAATAATATTTTCTAGCAGCCCAGTTCTAGCAACTCCGTATAAAGAGCTAGAGCGCTAATTTTTTGGCAAGTGAAAATTAAGCTTTTTTTAGGAAACTATTTGTTTGGATTAGGGTCGGCGACCATGTTGTCGACCTTAAATAACCGGTCAAACTTCAAGGCCATCGTATAGACTTGAAAGTACCCTCAAAAGAATCGGAAGGGTCGATTTTCTGATGAGCGTATTAGAAACATCGATACCCATTTTTGACTTATGAAATTCCTTATTTCAAATCGTCAATCTGATTCGCGGAACCGGACCAATTGTTATGGAAGGTTGAATGAAATTCATTCTGGTTAATGCGTGTTTACACAGAGGGCATTGTATAATAAATTTAATTAGTATTATGGTTAGCATAACTTTTTGTTTGATTACTAATAAAAACCATGTTTTCAACACATTCGAGCCAAATTGCACCAGTTTTACGTTTATTTTGTTACAAAATAGGACCGAAAAGTCAATTACAATTATACAATTAGTATTTTAATACATAATAAGGCCATTTGATGAAACTAATTAATTAAAAGTAAAACTGTCTGAAAATCAAATATTGTTTTTTACCAAACAACTAATTTACAGATGTTAACAAAAATTGAAATCGGTAGTTCCTGCTACAATTTCTCATTTTTTCTCATGACTGTTTTGTTAAACATGTTTTGGGTGATATTTTAAGTAATGCCATGGCAGTATCATTACAAAAGGCCTTCACAGATTCTTCTCACACGTATAGAAAATATTGTTAAATTAGCGCAAACTTTTTCTAGAATTATTTTTTTTCCTCCTTTTTCGGGAGATTCGCTTCAAAACATGAATGCGTCATAATCACATCTTCGAAAGCAGTCAAAATATCAACAACACACATGGCAGGCAACCAAATTATATTGATTTTAAGTTTAACTATACTGTATAGTGAGATTTAGTCTATACATGACTAAATCTCACAGTTACCAATTTCACTGTTTTCGAAATTATCACAAACTAATGTTTCAAAGCGACCCTCTCAAATTAAAAAAATAACTTTAACTGGTTACTGGCATAGTTTTCGATTTAATTCAGTGGCAAAAAGGTTAAATGGGGTTAAATTGGAAAAATAAAGGGGGGAAATAACTTAACTCTAAATATACACTATATTATATACTCCTAACTTTTATATTTTAGCATCACTTGTATAATTGACGAAATCTCCAAATTGGAGATTCCATAAAAACTGGAGAATAATTTTACGAGCCCCAGAAAATGGTTCCTGGCCAAAAAATGAATATTAATATTTAAAAAAACTGTTAATATGGAAAAAAAATTCTATTCAAAAAAATCTCAATGATGAGGAATTGTCCCTAAACCATAATTTTTTTGTTCAAGACAACATATAATATGTATTGCTCAATACTGAGACATAAAATTAAACTGTACCCATTTTTATACTTTTGAATGATAAAAGGGTGTCCTAACAAACGTTTCGAGATCTTTAATAATGCCAAAACTATTCACATTTCTTTTGAAAAATTTAAAAAAATAAATTAATTTCAAATCGACTTCTTCTGATTAATTCCGCAAGCCTAAAATTTAGGTGTACATGAAGTGCCGAGCATGAGTTGCCTAAGCTAATTTCGTGCGGGGACGATGCGTATTCTATCAACTAAGGCAAAATCAAACGGGCAAATGAGTGGCGCCCACAAGGCAACAAACCCCTGATTTGTATTGTAAACATGTAGTGTTATCATTACAAATCCAGTGGAGCGCGCTATGCAGACGTGAATTGTCGCGCAGTAACATCACAGCCGCAGGACTATTAGGCACACTAGTATTTATGACTGTGCAAAATATCTTTTCAATAAAATGGACTGGATGCCTAGCGACACAGCTGAAATAATTTTATCCGATCAAATCGAGAGTAACCTTAAATTTATGTTTAGGTGATGTTGAGAAAAAAAGCTCATGTTATCCGGTGACCGGATTCCGGTTTTCTTAAGAAAATTACTTCTAGATATTGGAAAATATTGACTCGACCATTTTGATCACCGGGTGACATTACATTTAGGTAAGAACGGCAAAATATTTTTAAAGCCCTTCAAGAAATATCACGTTCAGTAAAAATAAAATTTTATAAAGTTGTCAGCTACAACTTTAAAATTGTAAGCTAAGATAAGCAAATTAGAAACCGGTTTTTCATTTTTAAGCAGTAGCTGACAACTTTTTAAGATTTTTATTTGTAATGAACGTAATATTTTTTCAAGAACAATAATTTAACTCTTGTGAGCACAGAGCCACAATAGTGGCTCAAGCATACTTAAAATCATCCAAGAACGCAAAAAACGGAATCGTAGAATCTTTTCTTTCAAACGCATTATAAAAAATTTGGATTCGGTTCCCAAAAATTATTTGAAATTTTTTCGAATGTTTGGTTCCAGTATTACGGGGAGTTGATTTATTAGTATTTTTCGCCTATGTTTCACTTCCGGAAAAATTATTTCGGAACTAGACATAAAATACAAATGTGAGATTAGCCAGTTTATAGGAAAGTGTTTTGTGCATGCATAACAGTTAAAATAAATATTTATTGGTATCTAGGGGCAGATATTTTTTTTCGGAAGTGAAATTTCTAAATTTGCAGCTTCAAGTATCCCATGAAAACATTTAATTATTATTAAAGTGAATTTAAGCAATCAAAAATTGTCCACAGTTGTACTTCATTACCTTTAAAATAATAGTAAAAAGTGTAATAATCTGCTTTTATAGGGAAAAATCAACATTTTTATACAAAATTCATATTTTTCCATTCAAAATTTTTGACTTTTTATAAATCTCTCTTGGGATTCATAGATATAAATAAAGCAGACAAAACTATGACGGGTCGCCAGAGTACTTGTGCTGTTTTCCGACAGAAATATAATTGTGAAAACAATTGTGACCGTGTTCACGTGATATGGTATCCTTGCTTTTTCACGTATAGTTTCAGAATAAAAATGTAAACATTCTAGAAGTATAAATAAGTTCGGATGCAAAAATTTTACCTTTCAACTTCCTTAGCAGGAATTTAAATTCCGAACCGCCGTAAGGGGGGGTGCTCGATCCGGTCAGAATTGGTACATTTTTTCAGAGGCAGATATATGAATAGAAGAAAATGTGAAAATTTATTCTTTTTATTTTTGTTTTTCAATAAAAGGTTGTCCATTCTTGCAAGTTTATATTTTTAATTCTACTTAACATAACTAACTATTGCTTGATCAAGATCTAATAACCACTTTGCATTGGAACTCCATTTCCAACTTAAGCCGACCATTAGAATTTTTTTGAAGACATATTAATTAACTTCAGACATAGTCGGTGTAATGCGCTGAAAGGTCTGTTTTTAATGTTTGCCTAATTAAAAAATTTCCTTGATATGAACCCGTTTTTCCCCTGAAATCGGTCAAAAACTGGCAAACAGTAGAGAAAAACACTTTTTTTTGAGAGATAAAATCTGACATTCAATTGCGCTTTTGAAATCAACAAATTTCTTACTATCTAAAAATGCGCGCTATTACACCACAGATTTAATTTTGGAATTTGACCAGCATTAAAATTTAAATATTTAGTTGCCAATGAGCACTCTATTCGATGTACACGCCGAGTGTTAAATATTTCATCGATAGAATTTATAGAAATAGAAATCGCGCGACCCAACTATTAGTTGAGCCAACGTGAATTTTAATAGATACCAAAACATTTAATTATGTGATTATGCCTGATTTTTTATGGAGTGTTCATAAAAACGACGATAAAAATTTTATGACTTGATTGCGAAAATTTTCATAATTTTTAAAACGTCGACAAAAAGACAAATAACATATTATGATTTTCAAACAGCAGCAGAAAATATGTAGGCATCTATGAAAAAAGTTGAAGTGACCATTTTTTCGCTTTTATTCCACAGATTTCAAAAAAAAAATCAGAAAATTTTGGACAAAAAATGCGGAAAATTTTTATAATGCCTTGTTGATTTTTTTGAAAATTTTACGAATTCAAAAATTAAAGTTCGGACTCAATATTTTCCTAATAGACAAAAATTATTCTTATAAGTAGAATGCAGATTATTTCTAGTTCAGCTTAACGATATAAAGCACAAAAAAAGTTAACACACTTAATTAATTTCGTTAGTTATTGACTCCATTCGCCGAGTCGATGCTACCCTTAAGCTTTCTATAAACAACGTTTAAAGTAGACCACAGTTGTGGCTGCTGCGCCTTGTCGGACTTTTTTATATGCTCACAAGGGTTAAACATAAGTAAAAAATTGTTCAGCAAATAAGTTTTTTCTGTTCTTTCCTTACATACATGTCATGACAGTCCTGGCATGCCACTGACATGATGCCAGCTCAAAATGTGTCGTTCACATTCAGTTGATAAACTAACGTGAATATAAAAATTCTTCGATTTCAATCTTTCTCGCAAAAATACGGTTATCTGTGGATTAAATATTGGTTGGAAAAGCAATACCTCCCTTTTTAAGCTTTTCAAATAAATTCTTATTGAAGAAACTATTTTCGATATCAAATTGCAAAATCGCTCTATGAAATTGTTGTGTAAAATTCCATCTGCTTCACTGAAATGAGACCATTAATTCATTGAAATACATTGAAACATTTTGCGGTTTTCTCTTTCAGCTTTACGCTAAAATACTAAAGCTTTTGAAAAACTAAAATGGTGAATAGAAAATTTGAGAGATGACAGGATAGAGTTTGCAATTCTAATACTTTTAATACTGATGATAGTATTGGGCTCTGGCGAATTTGCTTATTTTGACTTCGGGTTATGATATCCGGTCTCAAATTCTCAAAATGGGATAGACGAAAATCTCTAAATTGAATCTTATATATCATATATTTTTCTGATAATTTCAATTACAGTAGGTTAAATTATTGTCGATAATCGGACAAACTTGTGAAACATGTGCAAAAACGATTTTGTATAATCTAACTTTTCTCAACTGCTATTGTTATGATTCAAGCTTAGTTGCAAAATTTTTTTTCGTGGCAATGCACATTTACGGTTTTGTCATCCCTAACAACTAAAAAATGGTTCTTAACAGTTGAAATAGCTTTCTTATATTGTAAAGAAAACTTAATTATAATATATCAATTATATATCAAATCAAAAAATGATCTACCATGTACTGGTACTCCTCTTTATATATGTGTTCTAATCGATATTTGTTTGGAAAACGTATTTTGGTTGTCACACTTCTGACAGAACAAATGTTACGATAACGTAAATCTTACTGAACCCCTTATACTCTCATGCCGTGATGAGAAATACGAAGAAAAATCTGGTGGATAACTCAAGAAAGGTAAGCGGATTTTTTGATAGTATTATTGAGCCGAGGTTTTATCAAAAGAAATGCATCTCATAACTGCTGTATACTTCAAGAACCATGAATCCTGACCGGCAGACTAGATTAGTGCGCGTCGCGTCGTCCATCTAAACGTGTAAATCGAGCCATATTGCAAGATTTCCATTATCTTAACTTATACCATGTGTTTCAAAAGCTTAATAATAATAAATATTTAAGCCGAATTTGTCGTATACCAATATTGAAAAATACAAAAAAAATATTTTAAACGAATTACTTAAAGGCATTTCAATGCGGATAAGAAAACCGTCGTAAATGCGTCGGAAACTGCGATTAAATGGTGTATGGCGACGCGTCGCCATAAACGATCTACGAGTTATACCTTTTTTTTATCCAATATAGCAAAAAAAAAGAAATTAGGGAAAGGGAATGAAACGTAAAGAGATGGCTTTTGGAGAGCCAGATCATGAGGGAGAAAACGAATTGCATTTGGAGTGCAATATTTAGTTGGGTCATTTTGTGAGAATTTTGATTTGTTCATAAGTTAACCTACAGACAATGTATTGGAATGTAAAATTGTGTCTTCAAGTTTTTTATTAGAACAAGCCTAAAATACAGATTATTATCGGACAATATGAAAAGTTAATTTTTGATAATTCTTAGTAGGTGACCAAAATATTTTTTGAGAACCAATACTGAAATTTAAAAATAAAAACTATCTTTCGTGCTAGATCTAACGCACGGATTAAAAGAACTGCTCAATTTTCGACTGCCTGCGTTTTTGGGGAAGTAGGCACCACTCTTGGAACGATTATGCCTTGGAACCAAAATCACAATTGGACCAAATGCAGTGACTCGCATGAGACCTGGAACAGAATATGCACTCTCGGGACCTAAGCTCACTTGGGACCCAGAAAGTTGCGATTTTAAAAACTCAGTTACGTGTGGCCACTGGGACCGAATAATGCACTGGACCAGAGGATGGCAAAGCAGTGGCCAATCTGGCGACAAAATCGCTTGGGGACGCAACTACGTCTGAGACAAATAACACGGAAAATAGAGGGACCAAGATCACTTGGGACCAAATACACTTGGGACAAATATGCATACCAATTGCGTTAGGACATAAACGGACTTGGAACTAAGTGCGTTGGGACTGAAAATATGCACTTGGGATTCATGAACAAACTTGGGACCCACATGATGCAGTGGGACCAAGCACACTCGTTGAACAAAATGCAGTGCTGGGAGCAAATACGCTTTGAGTCCATAGAGACCCTTGGGACCCAGTAGTAGTTTGGGTCCGAAACACAACCTCCGGGATCACATATGCATACCTGGGTGCCAATACCTTTAACACCTTTAATTTGATGATTCTTTGAGAATGTAGGCTGAAAAGAAGAGAAAGCGGCCTCCATGAGTGGCTAGAAGGGTCTCGGAGTGTTAGGATTGGCTCTCCCAACTCAATCTCTCAAACTCATCAAAAGGTGTAAAGGGACTGACTTCAGGGCGCACATAGCACTTGGTAGACGCAGGAATTCTAACGCACATTTTTGCTATTTCGGTATTTGGTTTTGACAGTTTGTCGAAAAAGATATTGTTCAGCAATAACTATATATTCGAATTAGTTTCCACATCAAAATTTCCGCATTTGGATATAACAATTTGCATTGTCAAAGAAATTATCTCTAATTTATTTTTTGATTTTTTCATTTTTAAATTGGTATAGAGAATCTATTTGAAAATTAATTGTCTAAGAAAAAATTTACATTTACAGTTTAGTATCATCTGATCCCAAGTTTACTCTTTTCCGTTTTAGATGCTTAGGATTTGGTACTATTAATTATTCGATTTATTCAAAAATGTTCAATTTAATTATCAAAATTTCAAATTCAAATCGAATTTTCTCAAATTTTCCTACAAATAAAAAATATATCAAAATTGTTCAAAAGAAATTTAAAATGTTACACAAAACTGAAAGCGTCCTTGAAGTTTGAACCATATGGCTCTTGAAAATTGAAATTGAGAAGTTATCAAAACTTAAAAAATTTTTGAAACAAATTAAAAATAATCTAAAAATAACAAATTAACAAACAAAATTCAAGTTGTTTGTAAAAGAAGACTGATCCATGTGTAACAATCAATGTGTCAAAATCGAAACGTCATAATATAAAAAGAAT
The DNA here is from genome assembly GCA_004367855.1 of Oikopleura vanhoeffeni. NCBI lineage: Eukaryota > Metazoa > Chordata > Appendicularia > Copelata > Oikopleuridae > Oikopleura > Oikopleura vanhoeffeni. Next base: position 28,479 of record SCLH01001336.1, read on the forward strand.
TGAAAAAACTTTAAATTTATTTTTAATGCGACAACTATACTCAGCTAACTCGAAAAGTTTTATCAAACGATCAAGATTTTGTCCTACGCAATAAAAAAATCATTTTGAAATAAGTAAATTTATCGCATCTAAGGGCTATCTTCAGTTCCCATATTTTGACACTAATTCGACTCGATGACATCATATACCAAGACAGGGCCTCAAGGTGAAGGATTCAGTTTTGTAGAAAGCCCAGCCAATAGGTTTGTCAGGAATCCGCAACTAATGTCAACTAAGTCAAAGTATAATTATCCTATCCAAGGTTACATTTCGAGAATAAACCCAAATTGTACATAAGAGATGTTATAATTGTAGCTAATCATATCAGTAGAGAGCATCTTACCTCTTGACTTTTTCATTCGGAAACTTACTCCTACTCAGTTACCCAATCAAATTCTGCTCAAGCATCGGTTTCGAAAGCTAGCTCGAAACAAACAGAAACTTATTGAGGCGATTTTTAGTTTGAAATTTTGATCCACAACTCAATATACATTCTTCTTATAGGTCAAATTTGAAATATAAATTGATTAGATAAATTCAGCCTGACAAAGTACGCACCCCAGTCGGCACTCCTCATCCATAGCTTTTGCACTAATTGCTCTCTGCTGTTGCATGCGTCACAAACCTCAGGGGCTAATTCGGCTGTCCGCCCAGGATTGATACGTACCAATCGTCTTGTAATGTCATATGTTTCATTAATTAATCATTTGAATAAAATTCAGGATGATNTAGTTCAGCTAACGATAATAAGCACAAAAAAAGTAAAACAACTAATTAATTTCGTTAGTTAAATTGACTCCAGTCTGCCGAGTCGATGCTACCCCTTAAGCTTTCTATAAACAACGTTTAAAGTAGAGCCACAGTTGTGGCTCTGCTGCCTTGTCGGAACTTTTTTTATATGCTCACAAGGGTTAAACATAAGTAAAAAATTGTTCAGCAAAATAAGTTTTTTCTGTTCTTTCCTTACATTACATGTCATGACATGTCATGGCATGCCACTGACATGATGCCAGCCTAAAATGTGCGTTCCACTTCAGCTGATAAAATCTACTGTGACATTATAAAATAATTCTTCGATTTCAATCTTTCGCAAAAAATACGGTTATCTGTGGATTAATAATTGGTTGGAAAAGCAAATACCTCCCTTTTTAAGCTTTTCAAATAAAATTCTTATTGAAAGAAACTATTTTTCGATATCAAAATTGCAAAAATTCGCTCTATGAAATTGTTGTGTAAAATTCCATCTGCTTCACCGAAATGAGACCACTTATTCAATTGAAATACATTGAAACATTTTGCGGTTTTTCTCATATTCAGCTTTACGCTAAAAATACTAAAGCTAATTTTGAAAAACTAAAATGGTGAATAGAAAATTTGGAGATGACAGGATAGAGTTTGCAATTCTAATACTTTTAATACTGATGATAGGTATTGGGCTCTGGGCGAAATTTGCTTATTTTGACTTCCGGGTTTATGATATCCGGTGCTCAAATTCTCAAAATTGGGATAGACGAAAATCTCTAAAATTGAATCTAAATATTTTTCTGATAATTATCAATTACAGTATGTTAAATTATTTGTGAAATCGTGACAAACTTGTGAAACATTGTGCAAAAACGATTTTGTAAATCCTTAACTTTTCTCAAGCTNAATGCACAGTTTACGTTTATGTCATTCCTAAAACTAAAAAATGGTTTCTTAACGTTGAAATTAGCTCTTTAATTATGTAGAAAAAAAAATTAATCAGAAAATATTCAAATCAAAAAATGATCTACGTGTACTGTATTTTTATATATGTGTTTCTAATACATGATATTTGTTTGGAACCGTATTTTTGGTTTGTCAAACTTTAGACAGAACAAATGTTACAAAAAAACTTACTGAACCCCTTAATCCCTATGCCCGTGATGAGAAATCGAAGAAAAATCTGGTGGATAAACCAAGAAAGGTAAATTGTATTTGAATATTATGAGCAGGTTTTCAAAAGAAATGACTTTAACTCGTAGACTTTAGACATGAATCTGTACCCAGACTAGATTTATGGCGTCGCGTCGCCATACTTGTAAATCGAGCCATATTTAGCAAGAGTTTTCCCATGTTATTTAACTTATTATTCGCAGTGTTTCAAAAAGCTTAATATATAAGTTTAAAATATTTTAAAAGCGATCGAAATTTTGTCGTATACGCAATATTTGAAAGAAAAAACCAAAAAAAATTTTTTAAACGGATTCTTTTAAAGACATTCATGAGGATAAGAAAACGTCGTAAATGCGTCGTAAACTGCGATTAAATGGTGTATGGCGACGCGTCGCCATAAATCGAGTCTACGAGTTAATACCCTTTTTTTATCCAATTTCATAGCAAAAAAAAAAGAAAAATTAGGGAAAAGGGATGAAAATCGGTAAAGAGATGGCTTTTTTGGAGGCCAGATCATGAGGGAGAAAATTTCACATGTGCATTTTGGATGCATTATTTAGTTGGTTTCATTTTTTGAAATTTTGATTTTTTTCAATAAGTTAAGAAACAATGGTTATTTGGAATGTAAAAATTGGTCTTCAAGTTTTTATTAGAACAAGCCTACAAAATAAGAGTTAGATTTGAAATATGAAAAGTTAATTTTTTTTGATAAATTGCTTAGTAGGTAGATCCAAAATATTTTATGAGAAAGTACTGAAAATTTAAAAAACAAAACACCTACTTTTTCGTTTGTGTCTTAACGCCGGAGTTAAAAAGTAACTGCTCAATTTTCGACTGCCTGCGTTTTGGGGAGTAGGCACCACTTTGGACGATTATGCACTTGGAACCAAATCACACTTGGGACCAATATGCAGTTTGGACCATGACGGACTTGGAACGAATATGCACTTGGGACCAAGCCTCACTTGGGACCAGAAAGTTTGCATTTAAAACTCAGTTACAGTGTGGCACTTGGAACCAATATGCACTTGGGACCATGACGGAATTGGGACCAAAATGCACTTGGGACCAATACTCACTTGAGACCAAAATGACGGACTTGGGACCAATATGTACTTGGGACCCAATCACAATTGNAATATGCAGTTGGGACTGATATGCACTTGGGATCATGACAAACTTGGGACCAATATGCAGTTGGGACCAAGCCACACTTTGAACAAACATGCAGTTGGGACAAATATGCATTTGAGTCCATGACGGACTTGGGACCAGTATGTAGTTGGGTCGAAATCACACTCGGGATCAATATGCAGTCGGGTCCAATATGCATTCGGGGCCAATATGCACTTGGGACCATGGAATTCAACGACATTTTTTTGACTATTTCGTATTTGGTTTTGACAGTTTTCGAAAAAAATATTTTTCAGCATAATATTCAATTTTCGAATTAAGTTTCCAAATTCGAAAATTTTCCATTTTGGAAAAAATTTGCATTTCAAAAAATTATCTTAATTTTATTTTTTAGAATTTTTTCATTTTTTAAATTGGTATAAGAATTTTTTTTGAACAAAATAATTGTCTAATCGAAAAAATTTTACATTTAGTTTAGATTCACCTGATCAGAGTTTTACCTTTTCCGGATTAGGATCGCATTGAGATTTGTAGTAATATTATTTTTCGAATTTTTATTCAAAAATTTTCCAATGTATCATCAAAATTTCAAATTTATTATCAAATAATTTCTTCCGAATTTTCTTAAATTTGCCTATCAAATAAAAGAAAATTATCATCAACTTAAATTGTTTTCAAAAGAAATTTAAACTTTTAAACAAGAAACTGAAAGTTCGTGCTTGAAATTTGAAAATCTGTCTGGAAAATTGAAAATTGAGAAGTTTCAAAACTTAAAAAATTTTTGAAAAAAATTAAAAATAATCTATAAATACCAAATTAAAAGAACACCAATTCAAGCTTTGTTTATTTAACAAAAAGGTAAAACTGATCATTTTTTTAACAATTGCAATGGGTCTATTAAATCGCAAACTGTCAAAATAAAAAAAAATTGAAAAAACTTAAATTTTATTTATAATCGAAAATATACTGCTAACTCGAAAGTTTTATTCAAAAAACGTCAAATTTTGTCCTACAATTTAAAAAAAAAATTTATTTTGAAATAATAAATTTATCCATTTTAAGGGTATCTCAGTTCCTAATTTGACATATTCTCGATGAAATATTAGCCAAACAGGGCTTCAGGGATATTATTAAGATTAGCCAGTTTGTAGAACTAGCCTCAGACCCATAAGCGAGACCTAAGTCAAAACGGAAAATCTATCTCTTCCAAGGTTTAATTTTGAAATAAACCCAAATTTTAACATAAGCTGTATAATTAGTATGCTAAACTTCATAGTTTTTGAACTTTTTCATCGGAAATTCTATCTCCTCCTAGGTAAAATTTCAAAATTTGCTCAAATTTTTGCAAAAGCTAGCTCGAAACAAACAGAAACTTTATTGGAGCGTTTTTGTTAAATTTTGACCACAAACTCAAAATATAAATTTTTCAAGGCCAGGTGAAAATAATGTTGAAAAAAATTTGCTTCGATTTCGGCAAATTCGGCGATATTGAGCCGGCGATATTGCCCCCCTGTATATAATTCATTTTATGGCGAAAAATTTCACTTGTCTTCAATAATTGAAAATTATGTTCAAATCTTTAGAATTGTTTCAAAAATTCAACATAGTTTTTCAAAATTCCAAATTGTTTTCAGAGATAAATTTTTGATCTGAAATTTAATTAAAAACTGCGAAAATGGAAACAACACTGCTAAATTTTGTCCCAAAATAAAATAATAAATTTCAAATATTGAAATTTTTTTCAAAAAATTATTTTAACTAAAAAAATCACAGTATGATATTTAAAAATCAAAAAATTCTTATTTATATTTGTTGTAAAAAATTTAAATATCATGAGAAATGAGAAATCGATCAAAAAATCTAAATAAAAGAAATGAAAATTTTTTATCAATAACTGAACTCGGCATCAACTTTATGATTCTTTCGTACAAATCATACGGAAGTAAATTATTTTCTGTACAATTTAAAAATTTTAAGAACCGTCGACAACCCCCATAATTTAAATATTTCTTCAATCCCAACTAAAAACTGGTTCCAAGTGCATATCGGTCCCAAATGTGATCTGGTCCCAAGTGCATATTGGTCTCAAGTCCGCCATATTGGTTCCAAGTCCGTCACATATGGTACCAAATGCATATTGATCCCAAGTGCATATTGGTCCCAAGTGCATATTAGTCCCAAGTGCATATTCGTCCCAAGTCCGTCATGGTCCCAAGTGCAATTTGGTCCCAAGTTCATATTGGTCCATAGTGCCGCACTGTAACTAAGTTTGAAATGTGAACTTTTTGGTCCCAAGTGAGGCTTGGTCCCAAGTGCAAATTCATCCCAAGTCCGTCATGGTCCCAAGTGCATATTGGTCCCAAGTGTGATTTGGTCCCAAGTGCATAATCGTCCCAAGTGGGACCTACTCGTTTTGGGGTTTCAAAAAAAAACTGTGAGTCACAGCATGTGATTTTATGCCGAACATTCATGAATTTGATAGCGATGAAAAACAAGCCTCAAAAATCAGCATTATTTATTTAATTACAAATAAATTTTTGGTCAATGGTTGAAAATCGATTTTTGAGTTTGATCGATAATTATAATTAGCTATTTTTGATTTAAAATTTTTATTAAATATAATTCAAAGACAATATTTTGTGTTCTCAAAAAGTGCTTTCCTTACGATGTTTGGAAATAAAAAGACTATCAAATTTGAAAATTACAAGCAGATTGATAGTACCAATCTGCTTGTAATGTTACATATTTTCATTAATAAATCATTTGAATAAAATTCAGATGATTTGTTTCTTGAGCCTGATTTACCGACGACCACCCTTTTGAGGAATAAATTTTAACCATTAATACTCAATTTTGATTTTTTTCAGTAAATCATTATTTCATCTGAGAGTTCAATTTTAAATTCAATTAAAAGTTCCCATTTACTTGCAAAATGGCAAGTTCCAAATTGGAACTGATGAAGGGGGTACTGGTCGCTGGAATTGATTTTTCTCGATAAAATATTAGCTTGCGTGCAAGATGTGCCAAAACTTTTTTGTATCCATACACTCTCCCACACATAAGTGACACAAGAGGACCCAAGCCAAAGTGGTAAAACTATCTCCTCCTTAATTCATAAGATTGATTTTACTGACGTTTCGTGTATTAAAGAGTCTTAATTAAGACATCTTCAAAGTAATGATATTTTTCAGAAAATAACAAAATTTTGGTGTGCCCATTTTGGAGTAAAGTACGAAGTAGTTCTCATCTTTTTGAATATTCAAAGTGGGGCGTAGGGTTTTAATAAAATATGCTTCAGTGTGAATTCGTTCAAAGTAATTTTTAAAGTTAGAGGCGAGGATTTTGAAGTTGGATCTAAAGTGCTCGTATCTCCTAGGTTTTATGTTGAAATTGGCTGAAATTTTGGCATAACTTTTAAAAGTGGTAGGTCCAACATTTTCTAAGTCAGATTTTCAAATTTCGCTATATTTTTTCTAGAATGTGGAAAAAAACACCGTTTTTTGGGCAATTATCTGTCGGAAAAACTATCTCCTCCTAGGAAAAATTATAAAATTCATTTAAGTTTTTTTCTAAGGTAGCTAATACAAATACAAACAATATTTTTAGTCACTTTTTGAGATTTCAACCCCAAACTCGAAATATGATTTTTTAGTTCCGTCCCTATACTTATTATTTTTATTTATCATCAAAAGATATTTTACCGTTTAAAATTTAACTGGTTTTCCACAAAATTTTTCCTTTAATATTTTTGTATTCGATTTCTAAAAAAATAAAAGGTTTGTTATGTGGACTGGATTAGGCGTATTAGTTGTAATGTGTTACTATAGGTAAACAGTAAGTTTTATGCCTTATTCGAAGACTTGATAGAGGGTTAAACAATAAAAGTGTACATGTGAATGAAAATTAATATTGCTATTTTCACACAGTATATGACCAGCGCTTGTAAAGGAAAAACATTATGTTATCCTATCCATTAATCTTATTCCTATCCCTTTTACAAGGCGCTGACGTTAATTTGAAATGTTTTTTATTTTCAATTTCACATTTAACAGAATATTGCCTGATGTGAGATCGTTTGAAAATATTTTAAACGAGTCGTAAATGCACATTTTGTTTTTCACCGTATGTTCAATATTGAGTCAGAATATGTATTTTAAAAATTGCGGGTGTTTGGTGCAAAGGTAAATCAAATGTCGTCACTAAATGCGCGTTACCCACTTCTCCTGATGATCCAGAATGACCTGGTTAAGTGTTGATGGACAAATCAGACGCTTTATTTCTATCAAGCAAAAATGCTAAAAAACCTTAATTTTTGAGTTTTTAAGCCATCAAAAAAAAATTCTGTCAATGGGATTTTATCACTTTACAAAACTTGAACGCTTTGGCTATTTGAAAATTCGAAACCATTGATCAATAATTTGGTTTTGATCAACTTGCAAACCCTAATTAGATTTTCATCAGTTAATTCTTTTGAGAAATAAAACCTTTTTTGATCAATTTTAATTTTATGATTAATAAATCTTTTTTGATCAATTTATGATCAACTAATACCACCTCCAAAAATAACTGCATATTAATTAATATTTTTCAAGGTAATAGAATGCCCTACTCAGAAATCTACTCGACCAGTTGTCAGGAAAATGACTCGACAGATCAAAGTTAAAACGCTTCCTGAAGTAGAAAGTCCTATCAAAACAATGAAGCGATCGCAAGGAACATCCGATTTGAAATTGAAATCGACGCCTGCTCGTAGACGAAGTGCTCCTGCTGAAATTTCGAGTCATCGAAAACAAAGCTCAAATCAACGGTTTTAAAAAGATTCGGATGCTTTAAATATTTTACGATAACCGTAATAATTACGGCGTAATTGAATAAAGAAAACTTGAAATGAATGATTTTCCGAAATTCATAACCAAGTTACAACTAAAATTTGAATCAACAATTGTCTGTTAGTCTTCCGAGTTTATATGAATTACAGATGCTCAGAGGACAGATCCTGAATATTTTTAAAATGCGGATCTGAGCATTTGATTGGTTGATTCCTTGCAAATTTGACCAATGAAATCGGTCTATTCTGCAATCCATGGTTTTGATTGGGTGGCACCCAATAGGTGCTAGTATTTCACGTTGATTGTATGATTCAAATATTCAGGTTCTGTCCTCTGAGGATCNGTAATCCATATATACAGTCATAAAGACCATACATTGAATTAAATGTTTTTTCAATAGTTTGTTTAACTCCCTGACCCAAAACGCTCAAAATATTGCTAGCTGAGCTGAAATTAATGAAAGATATTCTATCTCAGAAACGTCCCAAAAAATTGTTATAATTGACCAAATTTTCGTAAATGTTATATCATACTTTAAATTAATCGCGTCAAACGGCTTGGAATCCGGCTTTGGAAATGCCCAGATATATATCCCGTATTTACACTTTTGTTAATATCCCGGCCCTATTACTTATAAACACTCTACGTTTCCTAATTCGGGCTGGGATATTAACAAAAGTGTGAATAGGGGATATATATAGGCCTCCCGAGCAAAAAATCAGCTACCCGATAAAGAGGTGCTATGAGTCTGAAAACTTCGGACATAGTATAGTTTTTGAAGATAATACCTGTTAGTTGTTCTCAACTTGTTTGATGATAGTTTTCAAAGCATGAAATGCGTCTTATGACAAATGGTTAAGGTTTTAATTTTGACTTTTATATAATAAACCTTACTAAAGAAAAACAAACGTAAACGAGACGAGTCCTCTGAAGATTCCGAATCTAAAAAAACCCGATTTGGCGAAATAACTACAGAAATGAGAACCAAATTTCTCAATTCATTGCGAACAGGAAAAGTTTTCAAAAATAAAACTCTTTTTTATTTCTCAAAAAGTATCAATCGTGGGCAGGCAATTTCCGTAGATTCCAATTTTTTAAGACTTTGAAAGAATTGACATCTCGAGCCGAAACTGGTTTTGACATATCCGACGAATCAACTCGAATTCATCTGAAAAAAGTTATTATAGCTAAATCTATCGACATTGAGTTTGAATATTTTGAACAATGTGGAAAATTTTACATCCGATGTTTGAGAAAAATTATCCTAAAAATTAAGAATACAAACAACGAATTTCTCTATCAAAATATTCTTTTGGGGAAAATGCAAGTAAGAAATTTGTTATACATGTATATTCATGATGATATATTCATAATCTCACCGAAGTGACTCTCACTACTTAAGATAGGGTGTCAGTCTGACACTGTCACAACTGTTGACATTTCGGCTTTTGGAAGCGACTCATACGATTGAAACAAAACAAAGATAGTAATCTTCAAAAAATTTGATAATCTCAAACGTTTTTGAATAAAATGTTCAAAAAATTTCTTCGATTTCGACCATTTTTTTGTTTGATTTTTTTCTTAATAAGTGTGATCATTTTGAGTTATCCAAACACTTAATCGGATGAGTCGTTTCCAAAAGCTCGAATGTGAACGGTTCAGATACCCTATCTTTACTGTACAGAGACTCACTTGGGGGTGTTACAAAACTCGTAGCACACTTTTATTCTATTGTTGTTATTGCTATAGTTAGACTCAAGATATCATTTTG
>SCLH01001336.1:47553-63280 GCA_004367855.1 Oikopleura vanhoeffeni
CCCTTAACTAGTTTATAGTCCGGAAAATAACTTCCTTTTAAAAATCCAGTGACGCTATATAAGTATAGATCAACGTAATATTTCTCAGGCTCAAAAAATGTTCTTCTCTCCATCAGAGCGTTCGTCAAAATTGCCGAGTAAAAGTTTTTGGCCCTTATTATTAGGGTACGGGAACTCTGCACGGTTTTTATTTTTGCTCGAAAATGTTGTAGGGCGTTCACTTTTGACTCAAAATAGGGGAGGCGCTGCCGGCACTCAAAAATAAATGAGGTCGTTTTTGTGCGAGAGCAAAGGTGTATTGCGCAGTTTTGAATAATAAGAAAAATAAATTATTGGAATAATTAACTCAGAAATTGAGAGTAGATTAGCGAAATATAATTAGCAAGTATAGAATTGAAGAAGAATCGATCGGAATTCATAATCTGTGGGAGATTAGTTTGGTTCGAGATTTTCGACAAATGAGAATTGAATTTGGATTTTGCCTCAGCTAGGGTCAGATTTTTGTAAGGGTTATGGGTCAAATTTCAAATCGGAAAAAACGTAAAATTTCTTGATAAAAGTTTAGGCAGTTTAAATTTAAAATTAAACTTCCGGTAAAAAACTCTCAAAAAATCAGCAAAAACACAGGGTAACCGATGTTCAGGAAATTATTTAATTAAGGCGGTGATGTAGCCTGCTCACAATCTAACAGTGAAAAAAACCCAAAAATCCAACCCAGGGTTTTTTTAAGGGTTTCAAACTCGAATTTTTCCAAAATATGGTTTTTTCAAAAAAATAAAAATGTCATCATATGAAATTTTTTTCTTATTTTCGCATCATTATGAAATTAGTGGATAGCTAAAAGTTTTATGGATCATTTTAAAAAAAAGTGACTAAATATACAGGGTGTAGGTTTTTACCTTCTTTTTCCAAACTGGTTACACTTGATTTTTCCGCCGTTTTGATTGGTGGTCAGAAATTTTCTCAGATTCAACAATCAAAACGGCGGAAATCAAGTGTAAACCAGTTTGGAAAAAAGAAGGGAAACCGTACACCCTGTATACCTGTGAAATTCCGTGCTCCGAGTCAAGGAAAAAAGTGCCGTCTAAAAATAACTCTACGGGCCATACATGCATTTCCGACTCCAAATAGACGGGACAAAAATCAATCGTTGAAATTCCTTGGTGGATAAATATTTTTAATTTTCCCATTTTTTTTGTGAGGTGATTAATATAAAATGTTTCATTCTTATATACTATAAAAAAAATTGCTCCAAGAATCCACCCTAAGGAAATTTGAGAAAATCATCTTTGAATTCTAGTGAATAATATAACAGATGCAAAATTTCGCTCAAAACTCCCATGGAAGCTGAGTGTTACGTAGTATCTCCGTAGATTTCTTAGAAAATATTTAATACTCGATCTCGCCACGTGCTTTTAAAACCAGCCCGAGATACTTGTCTCTTTTGATCCCGCACAGAACGCCCAAAACAAAAATTTTCGAGCAAAAACAAACGTGCATGAGTGTCCGCATCCGATTATTTAGAGTTGAAACATTTTTTTTTTTGGAGTAGAAAAAATATTCAAAATTATGAATTTGAAAAAGTTAGAAAAACTTTTAAAATATTAATTTTTTCCTTTTAAAATAGTTTTTTTTTCATTAAGATATTGAAATAATATTTTTATTTCGATGCATAAAATCGTCTTATTTTGACGTTTCGCTAAAAATCGTTCAAAAATATAGTGACATCTAAAACATTCCCGACAAATTGCGAGAAAATTAATTTGGCAGTTTTTCCGCAAAAATTGTTTACAAACATGAAAATATTGATCTCCACCCGGCTCATAATTAATATATCAGCAGTTTTAACCAATCATATAAGCTAGAATTTACGCAAAGTTTGGTGATTCGCTCATTCTCATTTTCATCTCACTCACATTTGAATAGGCGGTCTTTCCGCACACGGCGCGCCGTGGGCGGAAGATCCATATAATGAGACTATTGTAAACTAAATTATAACTGATATTATAAAAATTTTTCCTTTGTACAAAACCTCGGGGTTGAACACCTCGGCAAAAACAGCGAGGTGAGTAACCATTGGGACTGCATTTATTAAAAATTTTCGTAACTTCAAATCTTTGTTAATAAGTTTGATTATTATCGAAAAAATTGTTAATCAAATTGACTTTAAAAAAATTAAGAACATCATTAATTATAGAGTGTACTTATAAGGACATGTAGATAAAATTAATAAATCATTAGGGGGGGATGTCGCATTTTAAAGTTTTTCAATAGCCAATTGTCGCAAAAGTACAAATCGTTGGACAAACTTTTACCTCTCTTTGATATATTTAACCCCTGGAATCACAGAATAAAAAAGTTCCGCAAGGCACCAGAGCCGATATATCGGCTCTACTTTGAACGTTGTTACAGAAAGCTCAAGGTAGTTAAAGCTCAATTACTTTGCAATAGAAAGTTTTTTTGCATCAATCAATTCTTGTTCTAGAATTTGAGTTTTTAGTTTTAGAAATATAGTTGGAAAACCAAGGTGTAGCATATCACGTGAGTACGTGCCATCGTAGTCTTCACAATTTTTTTTTTATGGATACCAACGCCTAAGTATCTGCCCTACGTCACACTTAATCCGATAAATCTATATATCGAATATCATCAATCAAAAGTTATTTTTGAAAAAAGTAAAAAAATGATGAAAAAAATCACGAATTTCTATGAAAAATTGCTATTTTTCAATAAATAGATTAATCACTTTTTATTATTATTTTTTAATTGATATAGTAATCAAGTACAGGTGTGGACACTTTTTGATTGATTACATTAATTTTATATAAATAATTTTTCATGGAATACTTAAATCGAAAATTTTGAAATTTCACTTCCAAAAAAAATATCTTGTCCCAACATACGAATAAACTTTAATCTCAATGTTTTGCTGCACCAAACAATTTCACTAAAAGTGGCTTATCTCACATTTGTTATTTAATGTCTAGTTTATAATAATTTCTCGGAAGTAAAACTTCGGCGAAAATTCTCAAAAAATCTACTCTTCTTTATATTTGAACCAAATATCCAAATAAAAATTGAGTGTTTTTTTCGGAATCACCGCAAAATTCTTTATAATGTATCGAGAAAAATAATTCTGTGACATTTATTTTGCCATTTTAAGAAGGTTTTAGGTAGGCTTGAGCGATATATCGGCTCTGTGATTCCAAGGGTTTAAACAAAAATCTTGCATCCTAAAAACAATCCGAAAGTGACGGATGGCTCGTCAGATCAGAAACCTGCTTACAAAAGTGACGAATTCTTTTTTCAAAGTGTATCTCCTCCCTGAGTTTGCAAGGTTCACAATGATCATGATTCAAATTACCGGACAGGTACGTGAGCAGACCAATATAAAGAGTTTTGGGAAAATTCTTTGATTGGCTTCAGAATCCACAAAAAACTGTATTTTGCACTAGTTAACATAGGTAGGGTTTCCACCAATCGATTTTCGGCAAAAATCGACCACTTAGGTTGATTTTCCACATATACTGGTCTGTGTTAATTTTATGCGCGTCTTTTGATATAAATATTTTTCTTTCAAAAATCCATTTTTCAAAAAAAAAGATAATAAGTTCGAAAAATCGTATTTTTGGCCAAATGGGGGTTTTTTGGCTCCCAAACTCGCTAACACGCCTTAACATTTGAGATTTATTTTGAATAAAAGATAAATCAATTTCAGTGATTATGAATGTAGTCTCTGAGGTATTTTTATCGTTTTTTTATGAAATTTTTTATTTTAAATTTTGGTTTAAAAAAAAATTTCATAATTTTTTTTTCCATTTTGCGATATATTATTCACCCCCAAGAAGTTTCAGAACACTCCACCCATTATTTCTATAAGTCGATATTAATGGTGGAAACCCTAAACATAAGGTCAAAATACTGTTTTTGGTGATTCTGAAGCCAAATCAAAAAAAAATTTCCAAAAACTCCTCATATTAGTCTGCTCACGTTCTGTCCAGTTAATTAAAATCCTGAATCATTGTTGTATCTTGAAAACTCAGGGAGGAGATACATTTTGACAAAAAACAAATTTTCAAAATGTATCTCCTCCCTGAGTTTTTAAGGTACAACAATGATTCATGATTAAAATTAACCGGANAGATCATGAATCATTGTTGAACCTTAAAAACTCAGGGAGGAGATACACTTTGAAAAAATAATTCCGTCACTTTTGTAAGCCCGTTTCTAATTGAACGAGCCATCCGTCATTTTCGATTGTTTTTTAGGATGCAAGATTTTTGTTAAAATATATCAAAGAGAGGTAAAAGTTGGTACAACGATTTGTACTTTTGCGACAATTGGCTATTAAAAACCCCCTTTTAATGCGACGACCACCCCCTTAAGGGGGTGGCATTGATGTGGAAGATGGTACAACCAAGTGTTGTAAATTTCATCAGTAGTTCAAAAACGATATTTGCTTGACCCTTCCATCTGTTGACATACGGAAACCAAATAGATACCAGAAAATTTCACAAGAGTTTCTGTCGGATGTTTTATAGAGAATTCAAAAAATCACTGATAAAAAATTTTGGATTTGATTTGCGAAAAATTTTCATAATATTTCTAAAAAAAGTCGACAAAAGATGAAAATTTTATGATTTTTCAAACAGCGGTCAGAAAATATGTAGGCATCTATGAAAAAATTAAAAGTGGCATTTTTTTGTTTTTACCCACAGAATTCAATAAAAAAATTAGAAAAACATTTGGGACCAAAAAATGCGGAAAATTTTCATAATGTTTTGATTTTTTTGAAATTTTTACGATTTCAGAAATGAAAATTCGAACTCAAATCTTTTATAAAATAGATAAAAAATGATTTTCATGAGCTGAAACACATTTATTCTTGTTGAGCTAACGATCATAAGCACAAAAAAAATAACTTACTAATTATTTTCGTCAGTTTTATTGACTTCAGTCTGCCGAGTATATGCCACCATCTTAAGAAAGCCATAATAATTTCCACTCTTTAGCGCTTCGTGGAACATAAATCGATAATATATCATAATACCTGCATCACGAATTTGAATAAGCCAAATCTATTTATATTGGTTTTAAGGGGGTACTCAACGGTTTTTGACATTTTTAGATCGGGGCTCAGACAAAACGAAACAAGTTATAGAAATTCTGAAAAGGCCTAAAAGGAAGATCTATCCTTTTGCTTCCGACCAAAAGTAAAAACAGAGTTTTTCGAGCACCCCAGCACCAAGTGGAGTAGAGTTCTAGAACACTGATTTGACTTCAATGTCTTTATCTTGAAACGGCTTCAATGGAAATTGATTACACTTGTAAGAATAACAATTACTACGAGGTTAACAGTTATCGGAAATATTTTTGCTGCAATAATGAAAACAGTAATTTCATGATACTTTAGAATTTGTAGCTCAGTTTTCTCAAAACACGATTCGATAACAATTTTTTTTAAAATTTGGTATTATCAGGTGAAACATGTCTTCTCAATTTCTAGTTAAAAAACTTTTTTTAAATATCGCTCCTATTTATAGAAAATTGCAGATTAATTCAGCCGGAAAAAATTTTCATATTTCTAGAAAAAAAAGTCTACTGAACAAAAAATCTGCTTACGTCAGGTTGAAATTTTGATCCCTTATATTCTAGAATCAAGAAAATGTAAAAATTCCAAACTGAAAACAGATTTCTCGAAAGATTCTACATTTTTTTTAATTTTATATAATACGTGCAAACATGTCTTCTCAATTTCCAGTGAAAAACTTTCTTTAAACATCGCTCCTATTATAAAAATTGCATTTTGGTTCAGCCGGAAGTCAATTTTTGGAGTTTCTAGAAATTTATTTCCATCGATTTCGAAAGTACCCTCAAATAAGTGCCTGAGTAAGGTGCTTTTACTTATTTTTAGAAATTTTTCATTAAAATTGAGGTTTATGTATTTTTTTTCAAAAAAAATACTTAAAAAAAATCTGAAAAACCTCGAAAAATTTTGAGAAAAATCTCGAATTTTTTTTTATGATAAAGCAGGAAATGCATTTATTGGCCTTCTTGAGGCTATTTGGTGGCAGTTATTATGTCCCTAACCTGAATTTAAAAAACCGTTGGTACCGCCCTTTAAGTTCAAAAATTTTTATAAGGATATTTACTGTATTTTATAAAATAAAAAATTCACATTTTTTGACCCATATTTACAAGGGAAAACCTGGTGCATAAAAAGATTACCGAAAAATTCTCAGACTGTCATGTCATAAAAAACTCTTATGAACTAAAAATTAAGTACTTTTCTAATTTTAACTTATTTTGATACGTTTCCCCAAAGATCGATCCCATAAAACTGTTTGGCACGTTGAACGGCAATAAATGACCATAAATAAGAAAATCGGACACCCTCCTGCCAAATAATTATTATTCTGTCAAGTTCAGTCTTGCGGTGAGTTAGTGTGTCAAATTTTATAGCCACGCAAATCCCTTTAATGCCACACGAACCGTCTTAATGCCAGGTTAGTTTTTAGGAGATTTAGGAGCCTCTAGTCAAATATATTATGATAATAAATCCGTCTGACTTTTGCTCGTGTAAAATAATGGCCAAGTTATTCGGAAAATGGTTTTTACTTCCGGTGATTTGAAAAATTAAACACATGAAATCTCACATGCTCAGAAACCAGCAGCAAAATACACGAAATAAACATCACAATGGTACTCAAATTTTAACCGTAGTTCATTAAAACTCGATTCTTGTGTATCATAAAAAAATATATTTATATCAATAAATATGCTCATGGAGCCTATTTTACTAGTTCGTCTCGGTCAATAATCTTTATAAAAAATACATAAAATTACGTAACTTTCAGCGTGGCAATTGTGACATGAGTGGTGACCTTTTTATTCCAAGATCACGTGCCTGACCAACTAGTAAAAAAAGAGCCATTGGCATCTTTTTTGATATACTAGATTTTTTGTCATATTTTATAGAAAATTATTAATTTCGGAGCATGCAACGCCTAAAAATAAACAATTTGAATTAATCATTAAATTTGTGGCTAATTTAGTTAACATGTTATGTGTGGTAAACAATTCGTATAGTTCTTCGCTATTGGTTGACGCGTTAATCACACGCGATTAATTGCGTCTCTTACCAGCGGTTCATTGTTTAAACCACAACCCTCTCAAATTAACGAATTTACTTTTCAAACAAGGTGAAATAAAACCGAAAAAAATGCAAAAAAAGGTCACGAATACATAATTTAGATCGATTTAGATAATTTAGAGCGAAAATAAAGAAACAAAGCTGTAAAAACAATTGATTTTGAATTTACAATATTAACAAAAAATGTTAACGTTAAAATGAAAAGGCGTTTCTTTAAAGTCACCCTACAACTAAAGTCACCGATAACCGGAAGTTCCCAAATTTTTATGTACACATTTTACAAAAATGTTTTTCAAAAATTGAAATACTTTGCAGAAAACTGCACTATTTTTTGATCTGGAAAACTTGAAATCAAACGCGTTCGATAAGTTTATGTTTTAACTATATTATATTAACATAGTTAATGTATTACAACTCTTTTTGCATGAAGTTGTATTATTATCAAATAAATATCGCCGAAATATGGATTATGATTCATAATTTATGAATCAATAAGGAGTATTTTTCTATTGACGGGCATCATAATATATTGATGCTCGTCAATAGAAAAATACTCATTTTCAGATAAAAGTTATGCAATAAACGTATAAAGAATTCAGAGATCATAACTCTCATTTTTATCGGTTTTATAATTTATAATACTATTCAACTTTGCTTCCCTTATTTTTTTTTAATTTTGAATTTCATACAAAAAATAAATTAAGTAAAAATATTTTTGTGTGATATATCTTTTATTGCTAATAATTCCGAGTTGCAAGTTAAATTTGCGTGAACTTTTCAAGATCTTAGGAAGATGAACTATCTGAACGATTTTACTGATCATAAAACAGACTTTCAATTCGAAATGATTTAGAATATTTTTCGATATCAAACACAAATAAAAACTATAAATATAAAATCTTGAGGTTAGTTTTTATTGTCGAGAATGAAAAACTAGATTTGAAGAATTTTCTCATTAAACTGTCTAGATTAAGGGGGTACCATAAGTCCGGCAGATTGGTACATTTTTCAGAGCAATATATATGAAAGAAAAAAATGAGAAAAATTATTTTTTTTATTTTTCATCTTCAATAAAAGTGTTCATTCTTACAAACTTTTTTTATTTTTATTTTCTTAACATAACTAATTATCTAAAAAATAGAAAAACCACTTTTCACTGTACATCCATTTCCAACTAAACCCGACTATAGAATTTTTTTTTAAACGATATTAATAAACTTCAGCCATTTTCGGGTGTTATGGGCTAAAAAATGGCTTAAAAATTCTGCACATTCAAAAATTTCTCAAATATCAAAGTTTTTTTCCATGAAAAGGGTCAAAAATGGCAAAAAGTAGAGAAAAACGACATCAATAGTTAAAAAATGATAATCGCGCAACCAACCCATTAGTTGGCATACGGAGATTTAATAGATACCAGAATTCTCAATTAGTTATTTTGCCTGATTTTTTATGAAGAATTCAAAAAAATCACTAATAAAAATTTTGCTCTTGATTTGGGGAAAATTTTCATAATATTTCTAAAAAAGTCGATAAAAATAAAAATTTTATGATTTTTTAAACAGCGGTCAGAAAATATTTAGGCATCCATGTAAAAAGTCAAACTGGCTATTTTTCTGGTTTTTACCCACAGATTTGAATGAACAAAACAAAAAAGAATTTGGACCAGAAATGCGGAAAATTTTCATAATGTTTTGAATTTTTATGAGATCTTTACGATTTCAAAGATGAAAACTCGAACTCAAACGGATAAAAATAATTTTATCAAGCTGAAACATATTTATATCGGTTTAGCTAACTATGATAAGCATGAAAAAATATACCGACTCATTATTTTCGTAAGTTATATTGACTCCAGTCTGCCGGGTTTATGGTCCCCCTTAAGGGGGTAGCAGCGATGTGGCAGATTGGTACATTTTTTCGGATTGATTTATGAAAGAAAAAAATGTGAGAAATTTTATTTTATATTTTTTTTCTTTAATAAAAGTGTTCATTCTTGCAAACGTTTATATTTTTAATTACTCAACATTATTATGTATCTGTAAAAATATCAAAAAACAATTTTCATTACAACTCCATTTCCAACTTGACCCGATGTGGGATTTCTTTGAAAGGCGATATTCATAAACTTCAGACATTTTCGAGTGTAATGCACTAATTAGTGGGAGAATCATTGTCCACATGAAAAATTTCTCTAATATGAAAGTTTTTTTTTCCATGAAAAATTGAGAAAAACAGCTTTTTAGGAGAAAAAATGACCTTCAATTGAGTTTAAATATAAAAATGTTCTGACTTTTAAAAGTAAAGAAGCCTATTACACCCGCAATTTTATATAGATTAAAAAAAAAAAAATTGTATAAATTGCGTGCCATAAATGCACAAACCGTGTCACAAGCAAGTGTTGTAAATGTTATCAGTAGTTCAGAAAAAATATTCGCTTGAACATTCCATCTATTGAAATACGGAAATCAAATAGATACTATAAAATTTCACATGTGATTTGCTTTATTTTTAAGGGGATTGTGGGTGCTTCCAGTAATTTGACTGGGAAAAAATAAGGCGTTTAAACTCAAAATATCTTTTGTGAGAATGAGTGAACGTTTATTTTTCCAATTGTATATTGTAGTCCGTAACCTTGAGAAGTCAAAACTGATTCATTTTTAGAAAATATTATCACATCAACCTTTAAATGCATAAAACCTAACTGCTGGTATTTCTTTTCATTGAAGTATACCGTCATATCCACGTATCCAAAAATCACATAATGCCGATATTATTGATCAGAAAAAAATTCCCTACAATTTAAACCAAGCAATATTTTATAAATTCATCTTAATTCGCCGAAAATTATTTTGAAAATTCCTGCTATAGTTAAATATAGGCAAAATGAAGATTTTTTTACAAAAAAAAGTATACCTCACGAACGGCACATGCGATTTCTTTCTCTTTTTCATAAATTCTTCTCGATTATCTTATTAAACTTTTAAACCAAGCTAATTTTATAATTTTTTTTATATTTTCTCGCAATCACTATTTCATGCTTGATTTAATGCGCGCCCATTATTACATTGATTTGGATGAAAATTGAAATATTGAAAAAGGGCAAAATTCCTAACAATTATAATATTGAAATACTTCTCCATTTAATGTTATTTTTCGCTGTGATTATTATCTTTGTGATTAGACCAATCTATGTTATAATTTTAAAAAATATAATTATTTTTGCAAGCAAATCCGATATTCTAGAACTAGTTATTCGATAGTAATGAACTTTTTTTAATTGCAATCAATTTCTCGTGTGCTGGATGGTGCGGATACAAGAAAAATAATACCGAATTTGAGACCGTGGTCGAAAATAACTACTGCAACCCACAATCCCTTAAGGAGATTTCAAAAACTAACAATAAAAAATTTTAGACTTGATTTGCGGAAAATTTCATAATATTTCTAAAAAGTCGACACAAAATGACAAATTAACATTTCATGATTTTTCAAACAGCAGTCAGAAAATATGTAAACATGCATGAAAATAGTTAAAGTGGCTATTTTTTTCGTTTTTATTCACAGATTTCAAAAAATAAATCAGAAAAATTTTGGACGAAAAATGCTTAAAATTTTCATAATGCTTTGAATTTTTCGAAAATTTTACGAATTATAAAATAAAAGTTTGAACTCAAATCGTTCCTTAAATAGATAAAAAATGATATATGAGCTGATATAAATTTATTTTGGTTCACTAACGATAAATAAGCACAAAAAAAACCAACTATTATTTTCGTAAATTAAATTGACGCCAGTCTGCCACATCGCTTCTACCCTTAAGGGAGTGGTGTCGCTGATTGTGGCCTCTTCCAGGTCATTTCCCGCCAAACTAGCAAAGGTATATTCCAAAAACATTTCTAATAACAGAACCAAACCTTCGCGGTAATTTAAACTTAACAGTTATCTATACAATCCCACCTCCGCCGACACCTACGCTTTAAAAAGCCTCCTAAAAGACACGCAGTTAGTGCCTACTCCTTCAATTTTCATCATTTTTTATATTTTTTTGTCAGGCTCCGGAGAAGCCTTACGGATAATGCAAAGCGCCTTTGTTTTAAAATTTTGCTTTCAGCGGCCAAAAAAGCCAAAAAACGAAAACAAAAATTATTGATTATTATGATTTAAAGTTGAAAGTGCGCTAATTTGTTTTCTTTTGACGCTACCGAGTTAAAAATAGCACAAAAATCCTTAAAGTTTTGTATTTACGGAAAAAAATTATTTTGAAGCATTTTTTCTTGGTTCTTAATTTTGTCAAACCTGTATCTCTCAAACTGGTGGAGAGATAGCTTTTTGCCTGAGCCTCCCAAACTGACCATTTCAAACAATTTGGCTAAAAATGAAAAATTGACATGGCCACAAGAGACACCGAAGCAAAATTTCGAACAAAAATATCTATTTATTGTTAAACAAGTCTTGTGCTTTCAGATGCAGTATGAGTCGAAACTATATCTCTCAAACTGGTGGAGAGATAGCTTTTGCCTGAGCCTCCCAAACTGATCATTTCAAATTTTAATTTTAGTTTTTGCCTTTTGTCCGCCGAAAGCAAAATTTTAAAACAAAGCGCTTTTTGCATTATTCGTAAGGCTTCTCCGGAGCCTGACACAAAAAAATAATAAAACTGATGGAAATTGAAGGAGTAGCACTAACTGCGTGTCTTTTTAGGAGGCTTTTTAAAAGTAGGTGTCGCGTAGGTGGGATTGTATCAGATAACTGTTAATTCAAAAATTACCCGAAGTGTTTTTGTTACAATTTTTGGAATCGTATCACCTTTGTAGTTAGCGGGAAATGACCTTAGAAGAGGTCCAAATCAGCGACACCACTCCTTAAAGCATGTAAGTTTCTATTGAGTCAATCTTTAATTTTTCACAAGGTTAAGGGGTTGTGGTGGGTAGAAATGTTGGAATTGCTGGGGAAATAGCCCTCTCCTCAGCTGGACTGGAAAGGTTGATAACGGGCAGATAAGAATAAATGAGAAGAAAACATACCGGAGACTAAAATTTTCGATTTTGGTTGAAGGATGGATCACCGGTGCAGCATAAAAAAACTGTTAAAACAGTATTGTTTTTTTTCGGCGACAAAAGTAAACTAATTCGGAGAATTCTCCCCAAAATAAAGCACAATTTCTCCCGAAAAACTTGATATTTGTTCCCCTCAAAAAAAATTAATGCGCCTTCTGGTTTAAAAATCTCCCTTCGGTTTTAGGCGGGTAAAAATGAAATCAGAAATCTGATTAAATTATTATGCTCGGTCAACTTTGTTTCAAATTGAATAAAACAGACTTATTATGAAACGTATGAATTTCGAATTATGTTGCCAAGCTCGTTGAAAAACTTATTCTCTGTTGGTTTTAAGCGTGAAAAAAACAGATTCATTCTTCATAATATTCTATTGCGCATGGTTAAATTCCGACATGGCAAGGGAGAACCCAAACGCCCACGCTCTTCCAAAACTGTTCCATGCGCCCTCCGCTGAACCATCATACATCTTATTCATACTACCAACGTTATTCATCACGTTTAAGAATACATTATTGTTATTGAACTGGTTCTAGAAATATATAATACTATTTGTTCTACACATGCATTTTACACCCACAACACCCTTAAGGGGAAGGTGTCGTAATCTGGTACCTTTCAATCACGCCTCAGAACAAATCTAGGGCAGTTGTAAATTCTGGAGAGTACTCGTTTGTAGATCTAGCCTTCGTCTAACGATTGCACATCTCAAATCAATTCTTTTACATCACACCACCAGTGGTGTAGTCTATTCTAGACACTAAACGGTTTTTTTAAATCTATCTTCTTTAGACCCACATACAAAGCGTCTCAAAATCTACACAATAAGCGAATAAATGAGAACCAAAAAGATGAGAAGGAATTTTTTCGATTTTGGACTTTTTTTTCTAGAATCCACTTGAACGCCATTTTGCCAGTTTTTTCGACTTCAATCATCTATCTTTTAGACGAATGTTTAGAATGAAGCCATTTTTCGACTAAGGTAAATAAATATAATGCGGTAAAAGTGATGAAAGGAATTTTTGAATAAATTCTAGAATTCTAGAAAATTAAATTGAAAGTTAACCGGAAATGAAAGTCCGAAAAAAAAATTCGTCTGATTTGGACAAAAAACACCAAATTTAAGCTGAGATTTCAACTGATCAAAAAGTTGGCTTACAGCTAATCAAAATTTTAACCAATCAGCTCAAATTCGATAATTAGGTTGAACATTTTGCTTAAAAATAATCGAAATTCTAGAATCGATTAAGACATTCGATAATTTAATGTCATGCATCGTTTCGGTGGTCATATTCACCAATAAAAAATGTTCATCATCATGGTAGAAATACCGGGTTTTATGCGGGTTAAGAGCAAAAAAATATTCGAATTTTGAAAATTCTAGATTTTGTTCTAGATTGTTTTTGAAAAAAATGATTGCCACCACGAGGATTCCTGTGGGTCAACTTTAGTCATAACGATATTAATTTATCATAAATTAATTCTATAAGCTCAAAAATTACGACACCCTACCCCCTTAAGGTTATATTTCAAAATGGTTATATTTAATTTTGGTTATATTTCAAATTTAGTTATTTTCAATTTCGTTATATTTCAAATTGTAGTTTTCATCAATTCGTATTATATCTTTTTCTCAACCTAAGTCCATCTTAAAAATGCTTGTTATCTCTATAGCGCGTGTTCAAATCCCACTAATGTTGTCTTACTGATTGTCTTGAGAATGATTATAGGCAAGTGGTGCTTGATATTTTGAACCGCCAAAGTGATCGGTGATAATCACTCAAGCAATCACTAAGACACTCAATAAGACAACATAGTGATTCGAACTATACCGTATATTACCGTATATATATACGCTATAGAGATAACAAGCATTTTTAATGGACTTAGGTTGGAAAAGGATATGTAAACTGGAACAAAAAATATGTAGAGAATATCCAGTGAAAATAAAATAAACAAGAAGTATTTTTACACCAATGACAATTTACATTTCGCAACCTCAACAAAATTAATTATTTTTTCTAATAAATGAAAGTAGTTTAAATTAATAACTTGAACAACATATTATATTGAATAATCATATTTTTATTAAACTATTAATGTCGGATTTTTTTTCAAATATATTTTTATTTACTCCCGAAATTTATACTTTTGGTATTTATAGTACTTTTATACATGTACTTCCGCTATAAATAGTACTTAGCGGCTCCATGTGCCAGCGCGCAAAAGTATCGCTTGTCTGTTGGTATAGTAGCGGTGTGCCGACCCGCTGTAGAACGGTACATGTAGAATTGGTCTTTCAGTGATTTCTAAAAGGCTGCCTCTGTGTGTATAAAAAAGAGTAAAAAGGATAATGTTCTAATAAATAAATATGTATTTTATTGCAATTTGAAAATTGAATTTTTACAACGTTTTTGCATATCCCCCTTTCACACTATCTAGAATATCTCGACCCTACTACTAAAAACACACTACATTTACTATACAGGGCCGGGATATTCCGGATAGTATG
Organism: Oikopleura vanhoeffeni; assembly: GCA_004367855.1. Taxonomy (NCBI): domain Eukaryota; kingdom Metazoa; phylum Chordata; class Appendicularia; order Copelata; family Oikopleuridae; genus Oikopleura; species Oikopleura vanhoeffeni. The sequence continues at coordinate 62,273 of SCLH01001336.1, forward strand.
AAAAAAGGGTATATTTGTATCTATTAAAATTATTAATAAATGGTAGAATGATTCTACCATTCTACTAGAATCAAAAAAAATCTATCACCGAGATAATTAAATATTACACGATTATATTCAAAATTAACGACCTACTGCTTTACAAATGTTATTAGACTGTCGTGGCCATTCTGTACCCATTGAATGCGAATAAAAAACAATCATAATTACATGTACAATATATAATTATGTATAGACATGTACTCATTCAATCTTTTAATTTTATAGCTGGGCTATAATAGTTGGTAAAAACGCAATTGGCAAACAAATGGTGGTTTTATAATTTTAAAGTTTTTTTTAAACGGTTTTCAAACTATGTTTCACGTTTTTAATTATGGAAGTGAAAGTGTTCTTGTAAAAACGAGCGTACTGTGAACGCCTTGCGAAGAAGTGGTAGACATTTTTTAGAAATTATCTTTTGGACGAAAATTTCCTTGATTTTTCAAATGTCTCGACTCGATCGATAATGGTGTCGATAACCCAGTTACATACAAATTCTTGTACCAAATACTTCTTCATGGAAGTTTAATTCAGAAAGTTATAAAATCAAATTGAACAGTTCAATTTGAACTTCAAATCTCAAAATTTCATTGTCAAGATCATTTTAAATATCATTATTAACGATTCTTCTTAATTTCTTCCGGGAGAAAAAATTATTATTGTAGTAAAATACAAACATTTACACGACCACAGAAATCTAATTTTATTACAAAGAGTAAACTTTATTTTTAACTCACGTTAGAGTCTACACTTAATAGCATTTCGCATTAATCAGCTTATTAGTCCAAAGAAGTTTAAAAATACCTGTCCTTGAGGGAGCAGTGTCCAGAAAAAAATTTGGACTGCGTTTCGCATGAAACATTTCAGCACTGATTATTAAAGTTCACGGGGCTAAAAGTTCTAGAAAAAAATTATTCCGACCATGAAAATTTTTTTAGAGACACTCTAGGGTGTTACAGGTTTTTCAGC
>SCLH01001336.1:88077-101264 GCA_004367855.1 Oikopleura vanhoeffeni
TCTAGAGACTTTTGGGTCGAATAAGGTAGCCATTTTGAGTAATTGGACCGATTTCAATGCTCTAAATGCATTTTCTTGACAAAAACATAGAACAAACAAGTATATATTTGAATTCAGCACAAAAATAGATTCATAATGATCCCCCCCCCCGCCAAAATGTTCGATTCATGATTGGTTTCAGCATTTCGACCAATGAGAATCGGTGTTTCCATACACAATTTTAATTTCTCATTTTATTTAGAATGATGCAGAAAAAAAATATGTGAATGAAAATAATATCTCACGGCCCAACATATATTCGAAGGCGCTAGAGCGAAAATAAGGTTAAACATGGATTTGAACCACCTTGTGTCAAAATTAAGATTTTCCATAACCAATTTTTGTTCATATTGAACAAAAATTTATTCATAATTCGACGATGCAATGAAATTTTGCTCGTCGATGAGTGGGTCTGCCGGCCTTGGCCAGCACGTATTTTTTAATATGACCTTAAGGGGTCATATTTCTTGAAACTTGACCCCACAAATTTTTTTGAAAACAATTATTTAAAAAATATACAGCCGAAATGGACTTATTTACAGTTCGTTAAACACGATAAATCGCTATATTCGAAAAATCACGTTTTTGTTGTTTTCAAACCATTCTATTCGAACCGGTTGAACTCGTTACACGGTCGAATCGAAAAAAAGGACAATTATGCAATGGACATATTTCATCATATGATGTTTTTCAGTATTAGTCCCTGAGCGTAAAGTGGTTGTACCTATGCAAAATAATGAAAATGGAGATTTTATGGCCTCCAGATTAAAATACAATTTTTCAACAAATTTTTTTTCTCCAAAAAAATCCTAAGATTTCTTGAGATCGAAAGTATGCCTAATTGCTGGCATAGTACAATTTTCAAAATTCGACCCCATTATATTTTATTTTTTTGACTCAATTATTTCACAAGCAAACTGAAACTTTTGACTGGTCATCACCGGTTACCGGACGCGAAATCAGCGAAAAAGGAGACGTACCGCTACGCAATGACCATTTGTCAAAAGATTCGTTTGTATATATTTCCTAGTCAAGCTAATATGAATATTCAAGCCAAAAATGGTTGGGACCTACGAAAATATACAGAGTTTCGAAATTCTAAATAACGTTTTTGATCTTGTACTGTCACCCTGTGTAAGACGACTCGACCTATTTTGATTCAACTTACTCATTTTTTAGAAACAATTTAAGATTCGAAATTCAACGGACAAAATTTTGGCTATCGAAATGGTGTGTAATGTTGACCTGAAACCAAATTTTTTGTAAAATTGACTGAATTTTGGCTCTCCGTGGTCCAAATTTCAAAATTTCAATTTATCTGAATGAAAAAATCAGATGAAATTGCGATCGATGAGTGGGTCTGCCGTCTTGCAGCATGTATTTTTTAATATGAACCCATTGGGGGCAAATTTCATGAAACAATGAACCTTGAAATTATTTTAAATCAGAATTTCGGACATACTGGCCAAAAAATAGATGTTTCTACAGGTGCCACCATATCCCGAAAATCGTCATTTACGTCTCACTGCTTCTTATCGTTAATAACTGGTTACACGGTCGGAAATAAAAAAAAAGGACCCGCCTACGCAACCCAACATTTATTCATAGACAAATATAACATATAATGTTTCCAGCTGAAATGATCACCCGAGGCGTTAAATTGGTTCGGACCTACGATAAAAAATAGCGCCTAAGGGGGTTGGGGGTGTAAATGAAAACAGCGTTGAAGAAAATTTTAGTTTTATTCTTGATAGCAGATGAAAGAAAATAATTCAGAAAGAAACAATATTTGAACCAATCAGATTGGTTTATTTTGATTTTGTACCGCGTAGGCGCGCCTAGGAGTGTACGTTAGTTGAAAAAAACAACACACCAGACAACACCTTCTGCTGGGAAATTATACAAATGAACTTATTTTACTTATCAAAACCAACAGAGAATAATTTTTTCAACAAACTTTCTGGTAAAATAAAGTCACATTTCATACGTTCATAAATGTTCTGTTTTATTCAATTTGACAACAAAATTGACCAAGCATAATCAGATTTAAAAGAAAATTTCTGAATTTCATTTTACGCCTAAAACCGAGAGATTTTTTTTTAATTTTTTTTTCCTGGTATATTGAAGACGCGTGTCCTTTCCGAAACATTTTTGTTTTTATTCAATTTAAAGCAAAATTGACCGAGAATTAACAAATTTGTGTGAATTGAGAACATATTTTTACCAGTTTTTCGATGCCGCACCGGTGCCGATCCTTCACAGAATGAAAAAAATTACTTGCAGTTGACAGAGAAGGTTTTTGGTCTCTATTTTTTCTCATTTATTCTTATCTGCCGTATCGGACCTCCAGTCCAGCTAGAGGAGAGGGCTATTTTCCCCAGCAATTCCAACTTTCTACACCCACAACCCACTTAATGTTAAAAATTTCACAAATTTTTTTAAATTTTGTCAACGAAGATGATTGGTTTCAAATTTTATTTTATAAAATATCCTCTGTTCACACTAGTATTAATGTTTGGTCTTTTGGTATTTTCATAAACCACAAAGAGACCAAAAATTATTACCAGTGTAAACAAAGGATATATTTATTCAATTCTTCGGGTCTAAGTTTATATACTAGTCTCCCTTCGCACATTTTCTTTTTATGAGCCTTAAGATTTTGATTAAAAAACGCAAGCACGTTTTGGAGATCTTTCGTTAATTTAATCAATGATTTAGCATTTTTTTGTATCATTTTGTAGTATTTTTTTCGATGAAAGTCAAGTCCCTTAAACTTATTTGCAAAGAGATTTGTTAATTACGTATACAAAACTGTTAATGCAGTAGTCTGATTGATGAAGCGGAAATTCATCAATTTGATATGAGACTCTAAAACTGTTGGCGAAAGAGAGTGTCTGTTTTGTGCTGAACGTTGACTTGTACGATACCACCCGTGTACTGGCGGAAGTATTTTAGAACACACGTGATAAATCATAATGATCTACTAATGGGTGGTATAGTACAAGACTTGTACTACAAGTTAATGGTCAGCAAAAGATTAACTTTCGGCGAGATTTTTACAGTTTCATATCAATTTGATTAACTTCCGGTCCATCAGTTAAACTAAAAAAGTAAACAGTTTTATGTTTGTTTTCGTCACAAGAATACTCATTTTATAGTCGATTATAGTTCGCAAACGAATAAATGATCGAATGAAACATTCGTTTTGTCCATAAATTTGGGATCTCGGATCAAATTTTACAAGTATTTCGAAAAAATTGAAAAGTTGAATTTTTGAGTCCAATAGTTACATTTCTAAATAAATCTGAATACTGGTAATGTTTTTGTTTTTTTAACAAAATGTTTTTCTCAAAATTTGAAAAAATATTTTATCAGATGTAAATTATAAGTCAAAATCAGCATTTTAACGGCAAGTTCTCGGGATAGTTTTACTGCCATTTTGATCGTATATAGTATAATCGAGCCGTTTAATCCGCTTTATATGCTAACAAGAGTTAACAAACCATGGAAATTGGTAGTGTTTCTGATCGCCGAATAAAATGACAATTTATACGAAAAAATCAAGCAAAACTCATAAAAAACAGCCTTAATTAGGCAATTTTAACTTTTCATTTTCGTGGTTATAATTCATTTTTTTTGTTGGTTATAATCTATTTTACTTTTTTCAACATATAAATAATTAGCCTGGTGGTCGAGGTGAACCTGGAGCTCAGGGACCAATGGGTCTACCCGGACAAATGGGAGTTCAGGGTGGTCGGGGACCTCAGGGACCAAGAGGTGCAGTCGGACAACGAGGATCGCCAGGACCTATGGGTCCCATGGGACCAGCTGGACCAGGAGTCAATGCTGCCGAAATCGAGGTTAGAACGAGGAGTTAATCCGCCAAAAAACTATCGGTCAACAAAGTTATCCGCCGAAAAATTCATCGCCAATTTATTTTCAAATTGAAATTAAAATCTGAATATCCGAAAAATTCTATATGATAAAATAAGAACAGTATATTATAAAATAACAAAAAAATCTCAGATCGGAAAATTCTCAGATGGACAACTCGAATTTAAGAATCAAATATTTATCTTTGACAAATGAAATTTTGAAGAACAAATAATAAGTTCTGGCGAAAATATATTTCACGAAAAACAGTTTCCTTTTAGTATTTATTGACAAGAAAAATTGGCGGATAATTTATAAGTAAAGTTTACTTGATTCTAATCATTATTTTTTTCAGTCTATTTGTCTTGCTGTCCTTCGTGATAATATCGGCAAAATGAATCTTGGCGGCGGAAAGTCAGTTAAAACTATGAGAAATGGTCGTCCTGGATATCCTGGTCGACCAGGAGCAAGTGGTAAACCAGGGCCACAGGGAATACCAGGGGATGCTGGTGAAAGAGGTGACCCTGGACATTCAGGAAGCAGTGGAGAACCAGGACCACAGGGAGCACGAGGACCAGAGGTAAAATTCAGACATTTTCAATATCACCACAAGTGGCCCTGTTAACCCTTGTGAGCACAGAGCCACAATTGTGGCTCCAGCATACCAAAAATCATCGAAAAAAGACAAAAAAACTGTATCGAGAGATCTTTGTTTCAAAAAAAAAAGTACGATTAAAAGAATTTAGATTCGGTTTCAAGAAAATAATTGAATTTTTCTTCGAATGTTTTGTTCTGGCATTACGGAGAGTTGATTTATCAGGAATTTTCCGCCTATGTTTCACTTCCGTGAAATTATTTCGGAACTGGACATACAAATCAAAGTGAGATTAGCCAGTTTTTGGAAAGTGTTTTGTGCATGCATAACAGTTGAATAAAAATTTATGGTATCTAGGGGCAGACATTTTTCTTAGGAAGTGAAATATCTAATTTTCAACTTCAAGTTATCCCATGAAAAAATATTAGATTATTAAAGTGAATTTACCAATCAAACATGTCCACAGTTGTACTTCATTACCCTATTTACTCGAAAAAATAAAAAAAATGCCATTATCTGCTTTTATAGAAAAATAAAAATTTTCATCAAAAAATCATGATTTTTCAATCAAAATTTTTGACTTATTATTAATTACTTTTGATATTATGGAATATATTAAGCGGACAAAAACTGTACGTAGGGCCAGATTCTTGTGCATTGTTTTTCGACAGAGATACAAATTGTAGAGACAACTGTGACCGTGTATCACGTGATATGGTACACCTGGCTGGCTCTCACTAGTTTTTCTAGAACTCAAAATTAAAAATCTAGAATAATAATGTCGAATGAAAAATATGACCTTTCAAACTTCCTTATGCAGACAAAATTAAAATTTCAACTGCCTTAAAGCTTTCTGTGAAAACATTCAAAAGTAGAGCCACAATTGTGGCTCTGGTGCCTCTTGCGGAACTTTTTTTTATATGCTCACAAGGGTTAAGCCGATATGTAATCTTTGATATTAAAAAAATATATCTTTTAAAAATATCATTATTTCTCACAATTTCATATAAAATAATATAAATTTGATGATTTTTTGCAAAAAACATGTCGAAAAAAAAGTTTAATCATCTACACTGGAAACGACAACTGTTAATTTAAAATGGCTTTTTATTCAGCCAATCAGTTATCTTTTGATCTTTAGGGTGGAAAAGGTGATCGAGGTCAACCTGGACTTTCAATTCCAGGAGAACCAGGAATGGCCGGACAACCAGGTGAAAGAGGACCTCCTGGATATGGTAAAAATGGTCAAAGAGGAGAGCGGGGACCTTCCGGTGCCCGAGGCTCACCAGGAGGACCTGGTATGCAAGGACAAGTTGGAGCCCAAGGTATTTGTAACCCAGCAGATTGCATGCCACAATTTCCTACAAATGTGAGTTATCTGTCAAAATGAATTTAGCTTGGGGAATGTAATAATTTTTGAAACAACTGTCGACCACGATAATCACATTGTCAAAGCCAAATAGATATGATTTTAAATTTAACTAAAGGTTTTTTGGAATATATACAGTATGTGTTTTTTTTTCGGGGGAACAAAAAGTAAACAATTCGGGAGAATTCTTTCCAAAATATAGACGATTCTCCCGGACACTTGATATTTTGTTCCCCCTCAAAAAAAACACATACTGTAATATATTATATATCTCCAAAAGTTTCAAAATGAGTATCGATGTTATTAGCAAATCTTGTGAATAATTTATTTTTGATCATTTAAGACCTAAAAATTTTTCAAGTTTTATTAAATATGATTTATACAATATGACCCCGAAAATTTCAAATTACAATAAACATGATATTTAGTCAAATTGAAGCAGAAAATCATTTGAAATTTAAAAATCATACCGTTTTAAATTATAATCAATACAATAATTGGTCAAATTATTTCTCAGCTATCGATTATTCTCTTTTTTCTATTTTCGAATATACAGTATATTATATACTAGTAATAAAAGAATTTTACAGATGAAAGCACCAGAAAAGGGTCCAGGAAGTCATACCCCCATACCAGAAAACCCATCGGAACAGGAAGATTTATCAATTGTTGATGATGTTGCTTTAGCGATTTCTGATCAGTTGACTGCTGATGCCAAAAACGTATTACCAGACGTTTCACTAGACGATGCATCATCATTATCACCCGTAAGCCTCTTGAATGAATATGAAGATGATGATGTTTCAGGAGATGTTATCGGAATGGTTCTTAAATAAATACTGCATGATAACAAAATAGTAGAGTCGAGCTTTAAAAGTCGAATCAATAAAAGGCCACAAAAATAATGATTATAATTTTGAGTAAAAAACAATGAACATGATGCACTTGATATTAAAAAAAAATATAAAAATTGCAATCATTTATTGCCTGACCTTTAACTGATTTTACTTTTTGAGACCATCGCACGATAGTATTCCCTTGGTCAATTTAAAACCTTGATAGTCAGGGTTTTTGATTGACTAGGAGGTTAAAAGTTAAGTTTCTTAGTTTTAAGAATAGCTTAAAATAGTGTTTAGACTATACCGTAAAGTAATTTCTTTAGACAATTTGAACATAATTACGGACTTCTAAATGCCAATTCAATATATTGACCGGATATTTGTTGCAACCAGTAAGTGCGGGATAAATCAGCTTAGGTATTTTTTTTAGACGCGACAGATTTTACCAATTTGTCATTATGAAAAGTCAAATCTGTCGCGTCTAAAAAAAACTACCTTGGTGGCTTATATCTCTGGCTTTGGCTCACAAAACCTCAAAAGCAATGCCCCTTTTTTTTTGATTTCAGCTTTAGCAAGAAAGTTAAGTCACTAAAACAGTTATTATCAAAATTATTTTCGAAATAAAAATTAGTTTTTCTGAAAAAAAAATATAAATATTTAAGACGTTATTCGTCTTCAAGCAACAAAAAATCAGCACAAGCGTGAATTGACGAGAAAGTTTATCGTTTGTTTTCTCAATAATTATGCATTTATTGCTAAAGGTCAAAAACGGGCAGAATGGTCCAGGGTCAGTGTTATTAAGTCTTATATTTGTTCAATTTGTTTAAAGTTTGGGCTCATAGCTATAATTATGAAATTGAAAGTTATTGCCCAAAAAGTATTTAAACTTCAGTTATTTGCTCGTAACTAATAAATGCTTGTGTGCATGAGAAATTATCATTGATAATATCCTTTTCGGTTTCACAACTACCGCTAATTATTTTTTAAAAGTTCAGATTTTGCTTCAAATCAAGATTTCAGACAAATATATATTGTATTTTACTGGTTTATGTTCACAATTAACTACCTTTTTTGTAATTTTCTTCGGCTACAGCCTGTAGATTATAACTTATGATAAATTACGCATTCAGACATTAGAAAAGTAAAGAATTAAAAATGGGTACCGATTTTATTTGCCCATGTTTCAAAAAACGGTTAATGGTGAGAAAAGTGACTTTTTAGTCTGCAAGTTCGCATTATAGTTGAAATGCGATTTTTTCAACGTTATCGTATGAACCGGCTGGTCAAAATAGGGGTCTTGGGTGACCGCAAACGGCGAAACCGGCGAATTATAAATTCGAAAATATGCAATCAACTATGGATTCGCGTCTGGCTGAAGCTGTTTACCAGTTAATTTTGACCGGTACATCAGATAACGTCATAAAGGAATTAAATATCTAGAAAAAACTCTTCGCTTTTGATTCAGTCAATTGTATAACCGGAATTCTTTTTTTATGAGGACCCATGGACTAAAACGTAATTTTTCTCACCTTTAAATTGTTTTGTTTTGAAATAAATATCAAAACAAATAAAAATTGGTATCCATTTTTGAACTATAAAATATCTTATAATAAATTTCTGGAAATTTTCAAATCGTCTAATGAATTATTGTCGATCAATAACAAATTTCTTTTTGGTAAGTCATTGTTAATTTGAACAAAACTCTTTGTTTGAAGTAAACTATAGAAACAAGTTAAAATTGCTTGTATTTTAGCTTGTTTATCCTACTTTTTTATTTATTGGTTGTAAAAAAATATTCTCATTTGACTAAAACTGACTCAAAAACCAAAAACCACGGTTAGTATACCTAAATCATCTCACCTTTATAAGAAACTGAAGGCTGAGTGTGAGATTTTGAGTTAGTTCCGGTTGAATAAGTATATGTTTTTCTATTGAGAATTCTCAAATTATTCAGCATGATAACTTTTCCCCGATAGGTATTCTCCTTATAAAGTAAGTTAAGTTATTTTTCTTCAATTTTTGGGTGATTTAGGATAGTTCGGAGCCATATGAACCTTACGCAGACGAACCTCTTTATTATGCCGATGAACCAGTATTACCCGATTTAAACGATAGAAGACGACGAAACAGATATCTGAATAATAATTTTTTTTAAATTAATTTCTAATCAGTAACCTAATTATTTGAAAATTTTGAATTTTTTCATTTATTTTGTTGGCTAATTTTCTTTGAAAAAGTTTTGTCTTCCTGAACCATAACCATTTAACTCGTATACTCCGGACCAATAAATATTCTCTAGAATTAATGTTAAATAATACGAATAATTAAATTTGCGGTAATCGTAGTGTACGAGTTAAGCAGACTCAGATACCTCATTGTGGTAAAATTTCAATATTCTTCAAAATATTCCGTGATAACAGCATAAAAAGATGAAAATTTACTGTATAATGTATATAAGAAAACCTGTAAATATCGAATCGAAATGACTGACAATATTTTAACTGCAAACATGATGACAAACTTTGCTAAAACATTCTTTCTTATATTGCCATTTGTTCATCAATATATCAAAAGTTGCGTAGGTTTTCACGCCGATTTTTGTCTAGGATATAAACGTGTATCAAACGGCCGCCTTATCAGTTTAAATAGTCGGACCACCACGAGGTGACAAAAAAGTTCCGGGTGGCCCTACTTTTTTCTCAAGCTTAGAATCTGGCTGCAGGCTACGTTTGAGTTGCGCTGTAGAGCAGAAACGATCGGTCTAAGAGTGAAGCCTTTAATTATTGAAGAATAGGAGCTATTCAGTGTCTTGAAAATGTTTAATCTACACCAATTGACAAATAAACTAACCCTTAAATTTTTTTATAAAATTCCCAAATATCAGTCACTTACTTTTTTTGCCGATCTCCTTAAAAATGTTAATCTGGAACACTTATTTTTCAGAACTAGCTCTCATATATTGTCACTTAATTAAATTCATAAAAATAAAAAATTTTCGAACTCTAAAAGGGTCGTTTTACATTTTTGAGCACCTTTCCAAGAAAATAAAATATCTAATTAAAAATTCCTATTTTCAGGGTTCAAAAAAAACATTTTTTTATGACTCGATTCTAGATTCCAAATATAACTTGAACTTTTTCTAATCTTGAACCAAATCAATTTGCTATAAGATACACCCCGTACGATTGAAAATTAACGATTTTCACACTTGTTGTTTATTTACAGTACCTCAAAACACATATTTTCGAGCGAGATGCAGTATTTAAGCTGTTTTTCGTAAAAATGTTTATGTGAAATTTTATTTACAAAATCTTAATATTTTTAGAAAATTGAAATCATAAAAATTTGTATTCAAAAATGTTGTATCCGACAATTTCATTAATTTTAAAAATGCTTTAGTAGTTTTTGAAAGGCACCCTAACCATGACGATTTAGGAAATCAAAGCTGATATCGAGAAACAGTTTTTCGCATTCCATTGACAAATTTTTCTCGGTTCACTGGTAATCGGTAAAAACCCGGTAATTTGTCGTTTTATGAAGGAAAAAAAATGCTTTTTACTCCGGATGTCTAATCAAATTATGAAATTTTCTCAATTCATCTTTATAAGTTTCCAGCTTGATGCAAAAAAAAGTTATGTAAGATTTTATACGCTTCGTACGTTGTGACCCAGAAATATCTGTCAATGCTTAATGGGGGTACCTGTCATGAACTAAGGCTCAAACAAAACATTTTCTCGATATTATTCTAATGATTTTTTTCTGAAAATATGGACAACTTCAAGTCAATTGGTGGTATTTTCATCCCGATTCTTAGCCAAGAAAGTTCTTTTTTCGGAGTTTGAAATATTTTGTCCGGAAAAAAACATTTCAACCAAAATTTCTTGATTATGAAACATGCTAAGTACAGTTTTCGAAGAGAAAACGAAGGTTTCGATAGTAACACCTCTTCGCGAACTCATAAGCTGTTTATCCATAAAGATTTAAAAATTGTGACTAAAAAATCCAGGAAGGAGTAGGCTTTTGCGCGAGCCTTTTAAAATCAGCTTGAAGAAACGTTTTTTGCCTTTTCTGTAGCGAATTTATCACGAATTTTTGAAAACAATAGTAACAGACCTGCGTACGTTTCTTGTGGTTCATAAAATCTAAACCCAATTTTCCTACCCTCAAAACTCACGGAGGAGTTGGCTTTTTAAGACATAATATCACTCTACTCTGAAGCTCGTTCCTGATTGGTCGAGCAAACAGTGATCTTCAATTATAATTTAGGATGTGATATTTTCGTTCAATTAATCAACTATGTTAAACTATTGACTTTCACAAGAGTTTTCCGGATATTTTCATGCAAAAACCATGAAAACGCCTTTCTCATGACGGATACCCCCTTAACGGGGTTGCTGGTGTAAAGAATGCAATCATTGAACAAAAACAGTTTCGATTCTCTAGACTTGGGCTCCGCGAAAGATTAGTATAACATCGTCCAATCAATGGGCTTGTCGAAATTTTCTGTTGAGAATCACGCTGTTGATACGTGTTTTTTGCCCATACAGCAGAAGACCTTGCGCGTAGGCGGGTTTCTTCTTCGATGCTTGAGATTTTACACCAGCTAAGAGATTACAGTGGTTTACCACTTAAAGCCCCCCTAGAACTTTGGCCAAAAAGGGGGGTTTTAAGTGGTCAGGGGGGCTTTAAGTGGTAAACAGCTGTATATCAAATGAACCTATTTTTACTTATAAAAACCAACAGAGAATTATTTTTTCAACGCACGATGGGTAAAGTATCCGAAAACATCATAGGTTACATAAATGGTCTGTTTTAATCAATTTAAAGCAAAATTGACGGAGAATTAACAGATTTTCTGAATTTCATTTTTACCGCCTTAAAACCGAAGGAGATTTTTTTTTAAATGGGCGAAACGGAAAATAATCCGGAGAATTAGTACTTTTCAGAACAATATTTAGTTGATTCAATTTAAAGCAAAATTGACCAAGATTTAACGAATTTTGTGAATAGTGAACATATATTTACCGTTTTTTTTAGTACGGCACCAGTGAGTCACCCTTGACCAGAATCGAAAAATTTCACTTGCAGTTGAAAGAGACGGTTTGAGTCTCCAGTATTTTTTTTCTCATTTATTCTTATCAACCCGTTCTCGACCCTTCCAGACCTGCTGAAGAAGTGGGCAATTTCCTCAGCAATTCCAACATTCTACACCCACAACCCCCTTAAACGTCATCTTGATTTGAAAATAAAAAATTAAAAATGAGAACAATTTTATTTGATAATTAAAAATGTTTTCAAAGACTTTTTATTTTTCACAATGAATAAAATTAGATTTTTTAAAAAGAAACGGAAAATTTATTTAATCTCTAATCAATTATCAGAGAATAATGTGATTAAAAAATACGATTTTTTAATTTAATTGCATTATTAGTTAAAAATTAAATTTATTTGAACCAAAAACTTTTGAGGATGCTTTTCAAAATACTTAAATAGCATATATTTTCGTGAAGAGAAAAGTATAACTCATATTCCGATCAATCTCTTAACATCGACTAGTAGTCGACGACTACCTTAGACTATCTATATACTTCGTAGAATCAGACATAACGATAGCATAACCGGTGGTTGGTAGTTCCAGCTGTTGAACCGATTTTTTTATATTTTTCAGATTGAAAAATCAATTTCGGAGCTCTTGGCATTTAAAAGATACCTGGTAAAAGATATTGGTAATTAAAATTTTATTTTTTTCGCCTTCAGATTTTTTCGTTTCAGATACCCCTCGAAAAGATGCTAACTTTTTAGCGCCCACCTCTAGGTCTTGAGTCCATCCGACAAAGTTGACGAAGTCAAAAAATTTGTGAAAAAAAGAAGAATTTAGATAAGAAAATGTTTCAACTATTGATATAAACTATAAAAAATGCGAGGCTACGCGTGTCACAAAAATCCCTGGTAATATAATTTAAATAGTTATCGGGACTGGGTTATATGATATGGGTTATATGATATTTCAACTCTGCTTTGACAGAAATTTAAGCTCACCCAAAAGACGTGATGGCAACTCGATGGCTTTCTGCATAAATCAAACATTATCGCTTTTAAAACCTTCCCTGACAGATCTTGCTCCAAATATCTCTCCAGCGCTCTGGAGCGAAAAAAATCGAGTTGACGCAACACGTCATTTATTTTAATTGTACATTTTTTGGAAACTCAGAGAAATCTAGATGATGAATAATCATGAAAGTTGGCCATGCTACACAAAAAAAATCAAGGATCATTCTCAGCCCAAAAAGTAAAAGAAATTTTGACGTTTTCAAGGTCAGCGAAAAAATAATTTTTGGCAGTTAACTCGTAGACTTTAGACATGAATCTGTACCCAGACTCGATTTCCGGCAACTAGTGACCATTCATATAAATCGAACCATATCGATCATTATGCCTGGGTAACTTTAAAAACTTCTTCCATATTCTTTTA
>SCLH01001336.1:103089-128069 GCA_004367855.1 Oikopleura vanhoeffeni
TTTGGATGATTTGAGAGATGTAGGCTGAAAAGAAGAGAAAGCGGCCTCATGAGTGGCTAGAAGGGGTCTCAGGAGTGTTAGGATTGGCTCCCCCAACCTACATCTCTCAAATCATCCAAAAGGTGTTAGAGGGATATTCCAAGTTGACATTATCTTCTTGGATATTTGTAGATTTTTTCGATTTCGTTTATTTGGTTTATTTTTAAAGCTTTTTTCCGCAAGGTTCCGGAAGTTTTATATCAGCGTGTGCAAATTTCTTACAAACGGGCTCGATAATATATAACACGCTTAAAAACGTCTAATCCTAGAAAAATTATGCAATGTTTAGAGGTTAGAAGGTTTTCAGAAGGTATATGACACTGTTGTACATACTGTTGTATGTATTATAGCGAAGAGGTGTATGCAGTCTATGTTTACAATATATAAGTGATTAAAAAGTTTTTTAGATTTAAATTATTTTTTTGACGAAATTCCCTGTTCGGTATGAAAACTTAAATTTCCCTCTGTTTAAATTTCTTAAGTTCAAAACACAGTTCGCAACCTGTACACAAAATTGTTGGCCCTCATCAAGTCTCTATGAGCAATAAACTAATTTGTTTTTACTGTCATCGTGCAGTATTAATTAAGTTTCACTAAAAAAAGCTATAATAATATAATATTTTCAGCGATATTGTCGCGTATAATCATGTACAATTATAGCTCGAAATATATCATTTCTTATACTATTGATAAAGACTACACTTAATTGGTTTTTGTTACCCTGTCGGTTTATATGCGATGCGTTTGGAAATGGTATTTTAAAATGCCTATATATCCTTTTACCAACCAAGCTCCATCTCAAAAACGTTTACTATCTCTATAGGCTATAGCGCGTGTTCGAATCTCACTTATGTTGTCTTAGTGATTGTCTTGAGTATGATTATAGGCAAGGATGCTTGATATTGGGACCGCTAAATTTGATCGGTGTGTAATCACTCAAGCAATCACTAATACACTCATTTAGACAACATTAGTGAGATTCGAACACACGCTATAGAGATAGTAAACGTTTTTGAGATGTAGTTTGGTCGGTAAAAGGATATGTAAGAATTATCGATAGTTTGATCAATCATTATTCAGTAATGTTGATGGGTCGAAAACGGGTTCAAAGCAGCAAAAGCCATCGAGTAATCTTTTCGACTTCAGAGAATTATTAATCAAGACATATTATCCCTTTATTGCCCTCTCCCAAAGATTTGGTCCCTCAAAAACACGGGGGTGAGAAAACGACCCGTCCATTGAAAACCACCCATTCCGATTAGATTTGTAAAATACTCAAACTTGAGCACATTATCTAATCAATTAACATTAAAAATTGTTTTTTTAATAGGACCAATTTTTTTATTTGTTTCTAAGATTACTGAAATTGTTTAATTATTAGTTTTTGTTAAAAAATAGAAACAAAGTTCTGAGAAAAAATAGAAACAACGGTCTGATTCGGAACAATTTTTATTTTGTGTTATTCACTAGATATTTGTGCACAGTTTGAGCCATCTAAGAACCTTATCGGCTAAGTCGTTTTTGAAAATCGCGTTGTTTTCTCACCTCCCGTGTTTTTGAGGAACCAAATCTTTGGGAGAGGGCAATAAAGGGAAATGGAAATGAAAGCTGAATATTTTTTTCAGTTCAAAAAAGATTTGGCCAATAAAAGAAAATATGAAAATTATAATACTAAATGATTCAAACTGTTTTTACTTTAATTTCCGAAGCAGTTAGCGCGCCAAAAATCGTAGTCATCAGACTATCGGGGCCATTTATGTTTACGTGAAAAATAAGTACGAGTTCTCGAAAAAAATTCTTTCAAAAATTAACTCTAATAAAAATAGAAAACAATCATATTATGAATGAAGATCAAATAATAATACAAAGTGAAATAGTTGTGGAGCTACATCATCTTATGGCATTTTATTGAGCTAAATTATTCTGAGATAACTAAAAAAATCGTTAAATTAATTGTCTATTTAATTTTAGTAGAAAACATGATAACCAATAAAATAAACAAAAAACTGTAACACTGAATAAATAATTTTATTCGCAATAATTATTAGTACTTCTTAAAATAGCCGGCTCTCACGGCTCTTCTACAGTCTAAGTTAATACGAAGTTTACTTACATCTTTATTTACAAAAAATACATAATTTACAGTAAATCAAGCGAGCATTTAAAATAATTTCTATAATACCATTTCATTTTATTTTCCAGGTCCAATTTAGCTCTTGCTTTCGACTGTAACAATAGTCTATAAGACATATATTTTCTAGTTCTGCCTGCACAAGCCAACGGATTATGGCCTACTAGAGGTTTATCACATCTTGCCATTCTTAAGGGGGTTGTAGTCGAAAAATAATTGGCGAGTTTGAAAAATGAAACTGCAAATTGCATCATTGATAAATTATGTCATTTTGCTAGTCAAATTATAGGATAGAATGCCTTAAAATGTCATTGCATTTCCACGGCCTCACTATAAAAACTTACACAAGTTCACTCAAAAATTTGGTTTAAAAAACATTTTAAAAGACATATCTCCATATTTAATGATATTTATTTACGAATAATTTTTTAAATAGGTCGAACATGAAATACCTCAGAAAATAGGCCTTTTTCGTACTCGGTACACCAAAATACTGTCAGTAATTGAATTATTTTGATGAATAATTTTTTATAATAAAATCAAGATTTCGCAAAAAACGTGCTCTGGTGCCGAGCAGTTGGTGAAGGCTTTTTATCAATTTTATTCTGCTGAGACTAAAAAATGTACCATCGTCGAAAAAATCAAATCCTTTTACGTCGACAACCCCCTTAATTTCCCCAACGAATCTATAAAATATTCACGATGAGCCATTTGCTTAAATGTTGGATCCATTCTCACGGTACCAGCTGTGAGAGTTCGTGCGATGAAGAAATTTTGAGTAACATCTACTTTGTGACAGTCGGGAAAACCCGGCAATGGTAAAGTTTTACCAATGATTCGATCGAAACAAAATCCATCTTAAATCAAGGATCAACTTTTGTCTTTTTTGGGTAGTCTTAAAACTAAGGGTGGTCAGGCAACTTGCCTGATCATGCAGGCTGTTTCAGCGCCATAACTAATTCTAGGTCTGAAAATGAGCAAGAAAAAATTCATTCCAATATAACTTATTTAATAAGTTTATATTATAAAATCCTTCCTATAATGGCAATAAGCAGCACTTCTGACTAAAAGTGTTGCCCATTGCCAAAGATCACTGTTTTAACTTTTATTATCATTAAAATTTTGAATTTCCGTATGGGAAACCGAGAGACAAAAATAAGATTTTTTAAGACGTTAGGATTTCTGCGAATTCCTCAGCGTCAGATTTAATGGGTGGTCGTCGCATTTGAAGCGGTTTTCAATGGCCAATTGTCGCAAGAGTACAAATCGTTGTACCAAATATCACCTCTTTCTGATATATTTAAACAAAAGTCTTGCATCCTATAAATTAATCGAAAGTGAGGGATCGCTGCCAGCGATTCGCTGGTGAAATCAGAAACGTGCTTACAAAACTGACGGAATTATTTCTTCAAAATGTATCTCCTCTCTTAGTTTTCAAGGTACAACAATGATTCATGACTTAAATTAACAGAACGTGAGCAAGTCAAAATAGATCGTTTCTAGAAAAATTCTTTGATTTGGCTTCAGTATCACCAAAAAACAGTATTTTGACCCTATTTTGGGGGTCTCAATCAAAATGTATCTCCTCCGTGTATTTTAAAGTTACACATTCGAAACATACATGAATCTGCAGCTGAAGAGTTCTTGCAGATCAAAATAAAGAGTTTTGTCCGAATTTCTTTCTCAGTTTTTATTACATCGTGCTTTGATTTTCCAAAAATCAAGAAATTTCAACTTATTTCATACAAAATATTTCTTTAACCCTCAAAAAGTGCTTTCCTGACCATGTATGGAGATAAAAAGACTACCCCTATACTCGCAATCGTCTATATTTTCATAAAAAAATATTTAAATAAAATTTGGAAAACGCTTGGTTTGATGACTGTCGTTGCATTTTTCCAAATTTTTAAGAAACATTTTTGAAATCTCCGCGGTCGGTATGATCATAAACACAAGTAAAATTTGAATTTTTCTAAATTTTTCAAAAAAATAACCTTTTCTGATTTCAAATAACTTGGAAAATTTTTCGCAAATTGTTTTGCAAATTTTATTTTAGAAGTAAACTGAATTCGGTGAACTCACTTAAATATTAATATTGTTGTTATAAGTTATAGATGAAAAGATAAGAAAAAATAAGAAATTTCAAAACTCAAAAATGGGTATCGATGTTTTTAACCTATCTTGTAGAGAATTTTTTTTTGGTCATTTTAAGACTTAGGTTTTTTTTTTNCGTTCAAAATAGAGCGTTTCCTAGAAAATTCTTTGATATGGCTTATCAGTATCACCAAAAAACAGTATTTTTGAACCTATTATTGGGGGGTCTCATCAAAACTTCTCCTCCCTGGATTTTAAAGGTTTACAGACCTTCGATTACATACATGAATCTGCATTGGAAGTTATCGCAGATCACGAAAATAGGAGTTTTGTCCGAATTTCTTTCTTGCAGCTTTTTATTAAATCGTTAGCTTTTGAGTATTTCCAACAATCAAGAAAATTTTCAACTATTTTCTCAATATTTCTTTAACTTCCTCAAAAGTGCTTTCCTGACCATGTATTGGGATAAAAAGACTACCCCATATCTGCGCAATCGTCTTTTCTATTTTTCAAAAAAAATTTAAATTAAAATTTGGACACGCCTGGTTTGATGACTGTCGTTGCTTTTTCCAATTTTTAAGAAACATTTTTGACATCTCCGCGGTCGGTATGATCATAAACACAAGTAAAAATTTGATTTTTCTAAATTTTTCAAACAATCACCTTTTCTGATTTCAATAACTTGGAAAATTTTTCGCAAATTGTTTTGCAATTTTACTTTAGAAGATAACTGTATTCGGTGGAACTCACTTAAATATTAATATTGTTGTTATATAAGCTATAGATGAAAAGATAAATTGAGACACCAACACTCCTATTCGGGGATTATGGGTGCTTTCCAGCAATGTGCTGGGACAAATAAGCCTTTTTAAAACTCTTATATATTTTGTGAGAATTAAGTGGGAACATTTTGTAATTTTTTTTTTAATTGTTATTGTTGTAATGTGTTCGTGACCGGTTAAAGTAAAAATTTATTCATTCTATGAAGAAGAGTATTTTTACATTAAGCATCGTAAATGCATAAACCTAATGTGACTGCTTTTTTCTCTTTTGAAGTTTAACTTCATATCCACGTATCCGAAAATTACATAATGCCGATATTATTTGTCAGAAAAAATTCTCTTCAATATAATCGGATGATTTTTTTTAATTCATTTTAATTGGTCGAGATTTTATTTTGAAAATTCATGGTTATAGTTAAATATAGGCAAAATGTAAATTTTTTACAAACGGAGGTTTAACTCACGAACGGTACATGCGATTTCTCTTCTCGATTCTCTAAATAAAATTCTTATCGAACGAAATCAGAATAATTTCTGTTAGAATTCTTGCAATCACTATTTTATGCAGATTAACTGCGCGCCATTATAACATTGATAAGGCTAAAAATTGAAATATTGAAAAATGGGCAAAAATCTTAACAATTATGAATCATAATTTATGATATTGTTTTCATATTGTATTTAGAGTGGACGCGATTCAGCCAAGTCAAAAAATGAAAGTTCTCAGATCGTCTTAAAAATGCCTGGAGGTGGGGTTATCAACCCAAGGGAAGAAAACATTTCATATGGGCTTTTCTCCATTTTGACTCCTAGGTGTCCAAAACAACATTTTTTGACTTTGGAAGAAAGTTCAACAATGAATAAGAGCGACGCTTCGAGCATCCTCACAAAAACCCTATTCACAGATTAAGCCTTGAACAATTTCAAGCTAAATAAGTGCAAAACATTTCTTTATATCGGACCGGGCAGGCACCATTTTACACATATTAGTTGTTCAAAAAAACCATTTTCGAAAAAAAAATGATTTTGAAAGTAAATTCTAGAATAAATTAGGTAGTCATCACCAAAATATTATAACTGAAATGAGCTATGAACAATTTCACGCTTAAGAGTATGGTGGTTCCTAATCTGACATTTTCTGGATTAAATATTAGCCAAACAGGGCCTCCAGGATATAATTCAGATTAGCCAGTTTGTAGAACTAGCCTTCATCTTGCGTAACACATGTGTCAAAACTTTTTTGCATGAATACACTCCCAGACACATTAGCGAAACAGGGAGACCTAAGCCAAAACCGAAATTCTATCTCCTCTGAGGTTATATTTTGAAATAAACCTTAATTTTAACATAACCTGCATAATTAGTATACAAAACTTCTGTGGAAGCGTTTTTGTCGATAAGTGCTTTTTTTCTAGAATATGCGATAGACCGTCGTTTTTTTGACATTTTCCATCGGAAATTCTATCTCCTCNAAAGTTGGCTTACGTCAACGCGATATTTTGAAGTTTTAGTGGTCAAATTGACACAAACGTTATTTTTGAACATAATTTTGAGAAAAATAATTAAAAAAAAATCCAAAAAACGAAAAATTTTCGAAAATTTTTTTGTTGTCATTTGGGTTGTTTTATGCGTGCAAAACATAAACAATTGATTTGGTGCATTTTTATGACGAAACAACTGCAAAAAATGTAGGAACCACCATACCCTTAAAAGGTGCAAAACATTATTTTATATCAGAACGAAAAGGCACCATTTTAAAAAATCTAGTTGTTTAAAAACACCGTCTTACCAAAAAATTGACTTGCGAAGAAAATTCTAGGATGAATTAGGAAGTCCTCACCAAAATCCTATTGATGGAATGAGCCTTAAACAATTTCACGCTTAACAAGTGCAAAAAATTATTTTATATTGGGACGGAAAAATAGAAAAAATTTAACTCCCAGGTGTCCAAAACATCGTTTTACCAAAAAATTAAGTTGGGAAGAAAGTTTTAGAATGAATTAGAGAGTCCTCTACATAACGCTATCAGTGGAATGTGCCTTGAACAATTTGTATTATCTAACGTTTCGTATTTATTACATTATCAAAGATTTGATTTTTACAAATTTAAAATTTCAACAATGAACTTCAGTTATTCTAAAAATTTCAGAAAAAATAGTAAAACAAGTTTGCATTTTTCATGCACATTGGTGTTATAAATGAGAAATTTCAGAATAAAACACTTTTTTACTTTTAAAGAATTATAATATTGAAATACTTTCATTTAATGTAACTTTTTGCTGTGATTATTATTCTTCGTAATTTGAGACTATTCTATGTCTAGAATTTTGAATAAATTAATTATTTTTGCAAGCAAATCCGATATTTTAGAACTAGTAACTAGTTATTCGATAGTAAAAAACTTTTTTTTGCTTGCAATCAATTTCTCATGTGCTGGATGGTCGGATACAAAAAAATAATACCACATTTGAGACCGTGGTCGAAAGTAACTACTGCACCCACAATCCTCTTAAGGGGGTACTGGTCGCTGGTTTTATGAGGCCTTAGGGGCAATATAAATGCTCCAAAATGACCCGAGGTGATAACAAATTGCACTACCGACCAAATCATCAAAAAAAANTGAAATGGAGTCATAATGAAAAAGGGTTTTGATTTGTTAGCAGAAACTTAAGTAATTAAAATATGATAAAATTATATAACGTTGCAATATGGACACTTTCCTTTAGATTAAAAAAAATAACAAATTTCACATTTTGTTTCTTGTCAAAAATCTCTCCGAAAAAAATGTACCTAATCGCCCATCGCTGCTAACCCCTTAAGCTTTCTGTAAACAACCATCTCTCAAAGTAGAGCACAGCAATTGTGCTCTGGTGCCTTGGCGGAACTTTTTTTATATGCTCACAACGGTAAAGAAAATAAAAAATAAAACGATCACATTTAATTGTGTTGGTCCAAAAAATAGTTCTCCTTTTGGAAACCTTAGTGAATAAAATTGCCTTCTACCGAATAACTTGTAATTTGTAATTAAAAACAAGTGTAATAAAGGTTAAAAACAGTGAGCAATAGATTTATTAACAAATAAATTAAAAAAAGAGGGCCGCAATAGGGATTCGAGCCCGAGTGGGAAGGGCCACAATTAAAACATGTAACCATTAAGACAATGCGCCAATAGATAAACTTGTTCTGTTAATTATTATTAAGCCAAATATTGAAAGTCATAAATGGCGAATCCAACAACCCATCATTGCCGCGCCACCTAGAATTCAAATTTTTATAGACTTTAAGATGTCGATTAGTACATTTTTTCCTCGTGGTGCTTGCTTGCTCTAATATGGCTTT
Source organism: Oikopleura vanhoeffeni (assembly GCA_004367855.1). Lineage (NCBI taxonomy): Eukaryota > Metazoa > Chordata > Appendicularia > Copelata > Oikopleuridae > Oikopleura > Oikopleura vanhoeffeni. Next base: position 111,475 of record SCLH01001336.1, read on the forward strand.
CCTGCTCCGAGAAAGTTCAATGCTCAGAAAAATAAAATAAAAATAAATTTTCGACGTGAGGGTTTCAGGGCTTGTTAGGCTCCAAAAATCACTTTTTTATGCGATTCGGTCAACCTGCAAACATTTTTTTCTTTTCTATTTTTGAACAGTATAAAAAATGCACAATAATGCTACCTCAATTTTGGAACTACGGTAAGAAAAGTCGTTTTTTTTCCCCCGGAATTAACCCTAATATACCGTACACGGTTTCTGTGGTGAAATAATGAAATCTTCGACCTATAAAAAAAAAACACCCTTATCGGTGTCTCAGGCGGTAAGCGCAGTAAATCGACTAATAATGTGTAAAATTGCTATTAAAATTAGGCTGATGTTTTAGATCGGCTATATGGGATACCCAGATCGAAGATGAGTACTTAAACAATAGCCCAATTACGTTTGTTTCAAATCTTAGTGAAAGGTAGCCGATTTAATCATTTTTCGCAGAACTATTTTGGTAGCCCGATTACATTCCAAAAATAGCCGATTTCGTATTTTAAGTTTGTTTAAGCAAAACGGTAGCCGATCTACCAAAATTTTCCGGTAGACAATTTTTGTCGGTCCCGGAGCCATGACTCTTTACCGATTTACTACTTAACCGCAGGCATTTCTGAAATTCGGTAAAACCACTCTTTGGAATCTTCTGAGGCAATTTTAAGTGCGGAAGGATAAAGATAGCGTCTAAACAGAAATGTTTAAGAACAAAATAATATTAATATCTTTCCTGGTATTTCATTTGATTTGAAAACATTGGCAAAGTTAGATGTATTGAGATTTATTAATGATAAACTAATGTGTATATATTTATATCGATATTATTGCAAATCTTACTAAAATAAACTAAATTTGTTAATTTATATTCAGCTAAATATTTCAAACAGAAAAAAATGAATTTTTGAAAGTTCAACTGAAAATTAAGCATTGGAAGCAATCGCTTCAAATACGATCACCAAAATGGATGGAATACCAATTTTCCTGCTGATTATAAAATTTTGGAAAAATTATAAAAAAGGGTTTCACTGGAAAAAAGGCCCGACTCCTAAGGGATGTGTTCCGCAAATGGAGCCTCTTCCAAAGCCGTTTCCCGCCAAATAGCAAAGGTGATATGCAAAAAACAGTTGTAACTAACAGAACAACCTTCGCGGTGACTTTCTAAAACTTAACAGAAGATATACAACGCACCTACGCCGACACCTACGCTTTTAAAAAAGCTTCTGAAAAAGACACCGAAGTCCGTCACCTACTCCTTCAATTTCATCATTTTATTCCTTTTTTGTGTGAGGCCAGGAGAAAGCCTAAAAAATAATGCAATCATTGCTTGTTACAAAATGTTGCTTTCGGCGGACAAAAACGCAAAAAACTAAAAATAAATTTGAATGAAGTCAGTTGAGGCCAGGCAAAGGTATAGCTCTTCACCACATCCACTTGTTTACAATGCATTAAGAAAGTTTTTTTTTGAAATTTTGATTCGCGTCTCTGGGGCCATGCAAACTTTTCTATTTTGAGCCTAAATTTTTGACAAAAAATTTAGAAACCAGAGAAAATGCTTCAAAATAATTTTTCCGTAAATCACAGAACACTTTTTTAAGAAATTGTTGTGCAATTTAACTCGGTAGCGTCAAAAGAAAACAAATAAGCGCACTTTCAATTCTAAATCATAAATAAGTCAAAGAATTTTTTGTTTTCGTTTTTGGCCGCCAAGAGCAAAAATTTCCGATAAAAAGGACAATAATGCATTGAATCTTTGAGGCTTCTTTGACTTGACAGCACAAAAAAGTAATTAAAAATGATGAAATTGAAGGAAGGAATAGAACGCGTGTCTTTTTAAAGAAGTTTTACGAACGTAGGTGGATGTATTCAGATCGGTGGTGTAATTAGTCAAGACATAAGATCCTTTATTGCCTCTCTCCCAAAGATTGGCCCTCAAAAAACACGGGTGCAGGAAACGACCCGTCCATTGAAAACACCCATTCCATTAGAGAATGTAAAATACTCACACTTGAGCACAATTATCTAATCAATTAACTTACAAAGAATGATATTGTTTTTTTTGTTTTTAATAGGACCAATTGTTTTTATTTGTTTCTAAGATCATGAAATAGTTAATTATAGTTTTTGTTAAAGAAATAGAAACAAAGTTCGAGAAAAAATAGAACAACGGTCTGAATTCGGACCAAGTTTAGTTCTGTTTTATTACTAGATATGGCACAGTTGAGCCATCTAAGAACCTTATCGCTAAGTCGTTTTGAAAAGCCGTCGTTGTTTTCTCACCGCCCGCCCGTGTTTTGAGAACCACATCGTGGAGAGGGCAATAAAGGAATATGTGGAAATTGAAAGCTAAATATTTTTTCGAGTTCAAAAAAGATTTCGGTCCAAAAAAAAAATGCAGAAAATTATAATACAAATGATCGTCAAACTATTTTTACTTTAATTTCCAAAGCAGTAGCGCGCCGAAATCGAAGCATCAGACTAGTCGGCCATTACGGTAAAAGAAGTACGAGTTCCGAAAAAAAAGTCTTTCAAAGAAATTACTCTTATGAAAAATAGGAAACAATCATATTAATAATGAATGAAGACAATAATAAATACAATAGTAGAAGTAGTTCTGTGGAGCTACATCATCTAATGGCATTTTTATGATCTAAATGAGTCTGAAGATAACTTATAAGGAATCGTATAATATTGTCCGTTAATTTTAGTAGAAAACATGGAATACCAATAAAGATTTAAGACAAAACAAACTGTTAATAAACTGGAATAAATAATGTTTATTCGCAATAATGATTAGTTACTTCTAAAATACCGGCTCGCAGCTCTTCTTAACAGTCTGTAGGTAATACGTAAAGTTTATTAACATCTTATTTACAAAAAATACATAATGTTACATAAATTCAAGCGAGCATAAAAATATTCTATAAACCATCATTTTATTTTCCAGTCCAATTAGCTCTTGCTTCTGACTGTGTCCACTAGTCATAAGGCCAATATTTCAGTGTCTGCCCTGCACAGAGCCACGATTATGGCCTAGCTAGAGGTTAATCACATCTTGCCATCTAAGGGGGTTGTAGTGAAAATAAGGGCGAGTTGAAAAAGAAAACTGCCACATTGCAGTCATTGGAAAGTAATGTATTTGCTAGTCAAATTATAGGATGGAATACCTAAAATGTCCATGTGCTTAGCATTTCCACGGCCTCACTATAAAAACTTTCACACGTCACCAAAAATTTGGTTAGAAGCTATTTTAAAAGAACAGAATCTCCTAATGAATTATTTACGATTTTTTTTTAAATAGGTCGAGGACATGAAATACCTGCCAGACAATAGGCCTTTTTTCGTAACTCGGTACACAAAATACTGTCAGTAGATGGAATTGTTTTGATGAAATATTTTTATAATAAAAATCAAGATTTCGCCAAAAAAGTGCTCTGGTGCCGGAGCAGTGGGGAAGGCTTTGTAAAATCAATTTTATTCTGCTAAAAAATGTACCAGCGCGAAAAAAATTAATTTTTTACGCGACAACCCCTTAAAATTTCCCAACGAAGCATAAAATATTCACTCGATGAGCCATGTGCTTAAATTTGGATCCATCTCTGACGGTACCAACGTAGAGTCGGCGATGAAGAAATTTGAGTAACATCTACTTTTTGAAGTCGGGAAAACCCGCAAATGTAAATTTTAGCCAATGATGCGATCGAAACACAACCATCTTAAATTAAACGAATCAACTTTGTCTTTTTGGATCTTAAAACTAAGGTGCAGGCAACTTGCCTGAGTCATGAAGGCTGTTTCAGCGCCAATATACTAATCTAGGCTGAGAAATGAGAAGAAAAATTCATCCAATATAAAGTTTATTTAATAAAGTTTTATATATAAAATCCTTCCTATAAGCAATAATCCTTCCATAATGGCAAATAAGCAAGTCACTTCGACTAAAAGGTGCCCATTGCCAACGATCCACGTTCTTAATTTTTTATATCATTAATAAATTGAATTTCCGTATGGGAAAACACGAGAGACAAAAATAAGATTTTTTAGGACGTTAGAATTCTGCGAATTCGTCGGCGTCAATTAAGGGGGTGTCGTCCGCATTGAAGGTGGTTTGCAATGGCCAATTATCGACCAAGTACAAATTCGTTGTACAAAGTATCCAACTCTTTCTGATAAAATGGGTTGCAAAACAAAAGTGTATTGCATCGAAAATAAATCGAAAGTGACGGGATCGCTGGTCAAGAATCATGAAACGTGCTTACAAAACTGACGGAATTAATATTTCTAAATGATCTCCTCCCTTAGTTTCAAGGGTACCACAATGACATGACTTAAGCTTAACAGAACGTGAGTCACTCAAAGATAGAGCGTTATCTAGAAAGAAATTCTTTGATTTGGCTTCAGTATCACCAAAAAACAGTATTTGAAGAGAACCCCCTAATTTTTGGGGGTCTCAATCAAAATGGTAATCTCCTCCTGGATGTAAAGTCACATCGAAACAATACATGATCTGCAGCTGAAGGAGTTTTGTGCAGATCAAAATAGAGATTTTGTCCGAATTTCTTCTTTCTCAGGTTTTCAATTAAATTCGGCTTTGATTTTTCCAAAAATCAAAAATTTCCTTAGTTCATACAAATATTTCTTTAACCTCAAAAAAAGGCTTGACCAGTATGGAGATAAAAGACTAACCCATGATACTCGCAATCGCTATATTTTTCATAAAAAAATATTTAAATAGAAAGTGGACATAACCCTGTTTTGAGACTGTCGTTGCATTTTTCCAAATTTTAAGAACATTTTGAAATCTCCGCCGTATATCATTAGAACACAATAAAATTGAATTTGTCTAACATTTTTCAAAAAAATCAACCTTTTCTGAGTTTCAATAACTGGAAAATTTTTCGCAAATGTTTTGCAAAATTTACTTAGAAAGTTAGAACTGAATTTCGGTCGAACTCACTAAATATAATATGTGTATAGCTAATAGAGAAAAGATAAATGATGAAGACCCACAACCCTTATCGGGGAATTTATGGGCTCCAGCAAGTGCTGGGAAAATAACGCTCCTTTTAAAAACCTAAATATTTGTGAGATATTCACGTGAACATTTATTATTAATTGTATATTGTCAGTCGTGACCTTAAAAAGTCAAAAATTTATTCATTCTAGAAAATATTTTTTACATTAACCGCTTAAAAGTGCTAAACCTAATTGCTGCTTTTGTCTCTTCATCTGAAGTTAACTTCATACCACGTATCCGAAGAATACATAATGCCCGATATTATTGCCAGAAAAAGTCTCTTGCAATATTATAAAAAATAATAAAGTAAGGATAATAACAATCGGATATTTGTTTTTTTAATTAATTTTAATTTGGCCGAGAATTTTATTTTGAAAATTTCATGGTTTATAGTTTAAATAGATGGCAAAATGTACATTTTTACAAACGGAGTTAACTCACGAACTGGTACATGCGAATTCTCTTCTCTTTTTCATATAGAATATATATACAAAGATATATCATTCCGCGTCTCTAATAAAATGCTTATAGAAAGAAAATCAGACAATAAGTTCTGGTTAGAATCCAGCAATCACTTTTTCATGAGCAGATTAACTGCGCCCATTATTAATGATAAGCTAAAAATTGAAATATAAAAAAATGGGCAAAAATCTAACAATTAGATATGTTTTCATATTGTAGTTAGAGTGAACGCGAAGCAGCCAAGCAAAAGAATGAAAGTCTCAATCGTCTTAAAAATCCCTGAGTGGGGTTAGCGACCTCAGAAGAAAAAATTTATATGGGCTTTTTCTCCATTTGACTCCTAGTGTCCAAACAACTTGTTGACTTGGAAGAAAGTTCAACAATGAATAAGAGCACGCTTAGAACATCCTTACAAAAACCCTTTCACAGATTAAGCCTTGAACAATTTCACGCTAAATATGCAAAACATTCTTTATATCGGACCGGGCAAGGCAGCCATTTTACAACATATTAAGTTGTTCAAAAACACCCATTGTCGAAAAAAAATTATTTGAAAGTAAATCTAAAATAAATTAGGTAGTCATACAAAATAATTATAACTGAAACTTGAGCTAGTGAACAATTTCACGCTAAAGGTGCCAAAACATATTTATAGCGAACGAAAAGGCACCATTTACAAAATCTAGTTGTTTAAGAACACGTCTACAAATAATTGACGTTGCGAAGAAAATTCTAAGAATGAATGAGGAAGTCCTCACCAAAACCCTACTTGAATGGAATGAAGCCTTAAAGCAGTTCACGCTTAACAAGTGCAGAAAATTATCTAATCGGGAACGGAAAAATAGAAAAATTTAAACTCCCAGGGCCAAAAAACTCGTTTAAACCAAAAATAATGGGAAGAAAGTTGTAAGAATGAATTTAGGGAGTCCTCGTCAAAAACGCTATCATAGAATGTGCCTTTGAACAATTTGTATGTATCTTCACACGTTTCGTATTATATACATTATCAAAAGTTTGATTTTTACAAATTAAAAATTTGACACAATGAACTTCATATCCTAGAAAATTTTCAGAAAAGGGAAAAAAAAGAAAACAAGTTGAATTTTCAGCCACATTGGTGTAGAGGAATGAGAAATGTCAGAATAAAAACAGTTTTTTTACTTTAAAGAATGAAAATTGGAAATACTTCATTTAATGTAACTTTTTGCTGTGATTATTATTCTTCGTATCTGAGCACCAAACTCTATGTCTAAGAATTTAAATAAATAACCCTTAATTTTGCAAAAGCAAATCCGATATTTTAGAAGCTAAGTTTAGCTCAAATAGTAAAAACTTATTTCCTGGTCGCTAGTTTATGTAGGCTAGGTGGCAATATAAATGCTAAAATGACCCGGTTGATAAACAAATTGCACTACGACCAAATCATCAAAAATTTTTTCGAAATTTCCGCTTTTTTCCATTTTTTTTCTGAATGAAGTTCAAAAATACCTTGACAAAAGCAGTTTTTTTTTCGAACCAATTGTCTCGGGGTCCTTAAAAATCATTTGTTGAGTTTTAGGGTTGCGGTCGTAAAAATGTTCTTTTGTAACTCACTTTACCAGAACAAACTGCTTCGAACTTTTGTGAATAACCATTTGGTAGATCTACAAAAAAAAATAATCAAAATAATTGGCCGACCTCTGGTGACACCAATGCAGCGAATTCTAAAACACCTAAGCAAAAATTCAAAATCTATCTCTCCTCTAGAGCCGCATACGATTTCATTCAAACTGGGTATGAACCACGGAAACACTATGGTTGAAATATAGGTAAGGATGTTTTTAAATGTCCAACGTTTTTTCTTGAACTGCGAAAAAACCCCTAATTTCAAGATTTCCCTATTCAAATCTATCTCCTCCTAGGTACATTCAGAATGCAGTATAATTTGAAAGAGATAGAGAAATTTGTTGTTGTTATTATGTGGCGCAGAATTTTTAAATGTTTTTTTGAATCTAGGAATCGCCATTTATAACCGGACGTGAAACTCGATATAAAGTCGTCGAATTAGTCGATATAGTACACAAATCTGGTGAAAAGTGTGGTTCAATGTTCCAAAAAAAAATATCAGAAAAATCGAAAAAAAGAAAATGAAAATTTCGAACTTTTTTTTGGATTTTATTTTTTGCTTTTTTAATAAGTTAATGCTTTCTGAGTGTTCCCAAGCAATTTCGTACTATTTTTACACCCCAAAGTACCCTAAAAAGATTGCGACCGCTACCCCCTTAAGGTCGAAATCCAAAAAATGACCGAGTTTATTGTTCATATTTATATGGGCTAGCTTAGAAGAAAATTCACGGTGAAGATGCATTTTCAAAAAAAAAATTCAATCAGTTCAACTTCTATTTTTTCATTGTATTGGTTTTTTGAGACACAATTATATCTAGTTTTTTGCAATTTAAAAATTGAATTTTTTACAACGTTTCCAATATATTTTCATTCATCTTCAGGTATTAATGAAAAGCAGAACAAAATCTGAGGAAAAGTTTTATATGTTGAATCAACATTATTGATTAATAAAAAAGAAAATACAATTGAAATTTGGTTTTAGTTTGTAAAAGTTCGTAAATATTCAAGTTACTTACTTGCCAAACGTACCTCTATTCAGAACAAATAAAAATTTAACGTCATTTATCAAATTCTAAACTGAGCAAATAAACTTTAATTTTATGCGAATGTGCAAACAAATTTTTAGATGTTTAATAACCGTTTATTTGTTTCTGCCATTTAATTTTATATATATATCTAACAAGGAGCACTCAAAATGGTTAGTGACCTTGAAAGCCATAATGGGGATATCGTGTCCTTCAAATCCACACTCGCGTTTTGGATATTTTTAAAATATATTCACAAAAAATAGTTTCCTATCGTTAGATTTTTAGATAAGAACAAATGCTTGGATTTGGCTTAACTCCCGTAGTGGCCGACAATCTCTGGACCCGTAGTGTCTTCGAGCCATCCGTGGCTTTGCGTTTTAAATCAAGCATAAAACCGAAGATTCATTATCAACATATATTTTTTCAATGATAATCATATTTTTCAAAAAATTCTTCACAGTCCTATAAAAACAATTTGTTAAAAAAGTTTATAAAAGGTCATCAAATGTGAAGAAAATTAAAAATTCTCTCATTTTCGCCGATTCTCACAAACAAGTGCATAAATAACACGAATTTAGAGTTAATTTGACATTTTCAAATACAAAAATGCTGAGAAATATATTTTTTGCGCCACCTAATTATTTTGAAAATGCAATGACATCATGAAAAATACAGATTTTCGTACATTTACAAAATGTTTAGCAAATTTATATTTTTATTGGGCTATGCAAAAAAATAATTTATATATCATTTTGAAGAATTCGATCTCAATAATCTGATCCAGCAAAAACTTCGGAATTTTATGCTCTAGAACTCTTGTTCTTGCCTGTTTATGTTCAAAATCTCAAATTTATACATTTCACTTTCTATACATTTTACTATCGACCCATTTTAGGGGTCTCATTCAAAATTTGTCTCCTCCCTGGATTGGGGCAATTATGTTCTTGAGCCTCATTTAGCGACGACCGCCCCCTTAAAAGTCCATTTTTTTCTTAGATACTTAAAACTTAAAAGTACGTCAAATCATGATCCCAAAACTGAATCTTTTTCAATGATAATTGCATTGTGNCTTTTCAAGTAAAAAAAAATTCCTTCAATTAATAATGTAAACAAAAATCGGTATTTTTTTTAGTTTGCTTTATGTGTCGTTTTCCGCAAGCTGCAGACTAAAACGTCTCGCGAAAAACTGAAAACCGAACACATGGTGTTTAATCCACGTTAAGACATTAATCATCTGATCTTAAGAACATAAAAATAAATTTTATTTAATAATAACAACCTCAAAACTTATATAAAGAGGGCGATAACGACGATTTTGAGCAAAACAAAAACCACATTTTTGGGGGTTTTTGAGGATTCAAAATGTTCAAAAGCTGCTTTTTTGATTAAAAAACATCAAAAAAATATAATACACTTATAATTAGCAACAAACATGGGTTATCAAATGCATTCAAAACAAGATGATTCTGATTGGCTCTCAATTTCGACCAATGAGAATATCGATGTCATAACCACTTTTTTTTTTCATTTTATGTCAATGAAGCAAAGCAGAAAAAAAACTACCCTTGCAGATAGACAATATATCCACCCCACCACAGGATCCGCATAACTATTTGAGGCGCTATGGACTTTTGAGCAAAATAACCAATTTGGACGTTTTTTGAGGATTTCCAATGTCTAAAAAGAGCATCTTGCTATAAAATAAGACACCAAGTATATATTGAATTCAAGACACCAAAACTTGATTCATAATGATTCAACAATGATCGATTACTGACTTGGTTAAAAATTTCGACCGATGCAGAAACTCGATGTCCATACTCACAATCTGTATTTATTCTCATATTTCTTCTGAAAGATCAGTAACAATAATTTTTACTCTTCGTGACAATCGGGAAATAACCAATCATCATCACCGGCACAACATATATATCCTAGGCCGCTAGAAACAGCGAAAATAAGGTTTAAACCATAGATTTTGGCCACTTGTGGATACAAATTAAAATTTCCCAACGCAATAATATTCTTGTTTGGTTATCAATTTCCCCACATAAAAGACGCTTAATACGACGTTCGGAGTAAACAAAACACACAAATGAGCTGGATAAAATATTATTGAAAAACGGCATTTTCGTTCACTTAAAAGTCAAATTATTGATGTTTCTGCCTGAAAAGTCTCGTTTTTCACTTTAATGAACTCTCAGAAAGTTAAAAACCGTCGCTGCAATGTATAAAAAACCGTAATTATTAACCCCACATTCGCCTAGAATTCTAAGATTTCAGATCCAAATTGAAATTTTTCTGTGAACAACGCTCAATTTCAAATCGTCTTCGCAAAAGGATTTAGTCCATCCTGAGTGATAAACTACATTTTGTTGGATCTTATCAGATCGTAAACATTTGTTCAACGGAATTTTCATGATAAATCGAATAAGTGAAAACACACACAAAATTAAACACTCACATTCAAAGTCAGACTTTTATCTAACGAAAAATGCGTTTATGGGACACCTAGGAGTTAAATTGAAAAAGTCCATCCAGAATCTGTTTCCTTCCCTGGGGTGGCAAGCTCCCCCACCCCTCCAGCGCATATTTTAAGATGATTGAGAACATTTCTCATTTTATGACATTGGGGCTGAATCCGCGCTCACTCTAGAAACGTCCTATTACCATTTGTCTCTCCACCTGGATGGGGATATTATGTTCTTGCAGCCTCGCATATCTCACGGACGACGCCCCTTAAAAGTCCATCATTTTTTCTTATGCGACTTAAAACATAAATTAACGTCAACCATCTGATCAAATGAATTTTCCAATGATCATTGATATGTGTTAAATCTTTATAATCCAATAGATTCTGTTAAATCGAATGCACCGCTCTCCAATTAACATATAACAGCCATCGTTCCTACTAACATCTCAATAAATGATTCACCCATACCGTCAATTTGTAACACAACAAAATCGTCCGTCAACATACAAAATAATCCCCCTGGTATTCGCTACCTCGAATAGCAGGAGCGCCCAGCGCGCTCCGGCAAACCAACCACTTTGTTGAGGCATTCGATATTGTTTTGCATTTGGAAACGTGGTTGTATTAATTGTTTCATACGCCTCGTCTAGGGAATCGTCTGCAATAATTACAGTCAAAGTTGGGTAGAATTTCTGTATACTAGCCAGCAATTGGGCGACACATTTGTATCGAAGAAATGTCTGAAATTTATATATATCTTTTTTCGGAACTCTCGAAGCAAATGGTGGTTACTGAACAGAAAATTTAGAGTTTGAAATTGAATATTCAAAGTTGTAAAAAATTTAAATGTTCTTCATTTTTTGTAGAAATTAATTATGACATATCGCCGAAAGTTTTTTGTCGAAAAAAATCGGCGATATTGAGCATTTTCGGCGATATTAGCTCTTTCTGCGATATCGAGACAAAAATTAAATTTTCGTTCAAAAATTAAAAACGCGTTTGACAATTGGTTCAAATGAAGTGAATCACCAAAATGCGTAGAAATAAGTACTTCACCAAAATAAATCAAAGGAAATTGAAAAAAAGTGAACTTGGGAAATTCGCCCCCCTGAGTCAGGGGCCCTGACAGTGTAATAACTTTCAGGGAATCTAAAAATAAAATAAAAAATAATTGCTACTTTTTGTTTTTTCATACAGCCCATATATTATTTTAAACGCGTTTTGAAAAATTGAATAATCTTTATTTGTGATGATTGATCAAAAATTTTATGAAAATTTTTCAAAGCTAGACAACAATTGCGCGACACTTTCGTATCGAAGAAATGTCAGAAATTTAGTAAAATGTGCCTGTGAATGAGCTAATGTTAATTAAAAAACTTAAAGATTTAAAGTTGAAAACATTGAATAAACAGATAAAAATTAAATAATATAAAAAAAAACGGATTTTTACATTTTGTTTCCAGAAAAATGGTTGGCTCATCTGTATAATTATTAGCTTCATTTTGCTTTCTTTAGGTTTTTGAAAAGTGACCCAGTGTTAGACAACCTAACTCAGGCTGTAGAAAAAGTTTGCTAACTACGAGTGATTATCCGATTTCGACCCAAAAAGCAAAATTTTTAATTTTTTTGATCAACTTCAAAAAACAGATACAGTGGGTCACGAGTCGTGACTCACGACTTAAGGGGGTCGGTGCATTTTGACAGATTTGCACTTTTTTCAATTTTTTTCTCTTGATGGGAAACTTTTTGCTACTTTAAAATTTTGGGTAAAAACTTTCTCGAACAAAAGTTGCCACTTTTGAGCTCACTTTGTATAATCTGATTTTTTCAGATCGATTATTTTTACTTTATAAATTGTTTTTTGAAAAAAAACTCAAAAAACGCGCGTTTGCTATCAAAGGTGTCTAAATTACAGTGAAATCTATTTTTTTTTATTAATTAGGAGCCCTAAAAAACGGTCCTGTCCACCATTGAAAATTTGTTTAGTTTGAATTCATACGATTTTTAAGTCAAAATCGAAAATTTAAATTTTTGAAAAAAGACGAAAAAACCGAAATTTTAGCACATCGAAAGAAATATTTTTTTTCGTGAGTTAAATGAAACAAATTTAAAATGGTGGACAGGTTAGTTTACCAATTTGGCAAGTCTCGGTGAAACAAAATTTATTTAATTCTGGATAAAAGAGGGCTTCGATGGATTTCAACCGAACCGTAGTTTCGTTTCAAAAAGTATGATTCAGAGTATAAACAAGAGCGAAAAATAAAACGAAGAAACAAAACGAAGACATATTTAAATATAGTGAAAGTAGCCATTCCCAATATATATAGCTAAGGATTCCAGAAAAATTAGTTTGAAAAATTTTGAACAAGAAATGAGGAAAATGGTCAATATATTTTCAAATAGTTTCGACCGAAAATCCCAAAAAAATGTCATATGATTTTTTAAATAGCATATAAAAAATATGTGGTCATCTACGCAAAAAGTTAAAGTTGCCATTTTGAAGAGTTGTTTTCGTTGATTTAATACAAATACTGTGAAAAAATCTGAACGAAAAATAAGGCCTTTTTTCATAATGTTCGGAAGTGTTTTCAAAAATTTCTCATAATTTGTCGAATTCGAAAAGTTTAATTCGAATTCAAAATTTTCTTAAAAAGCAATAATTCGAAAATTCTGTAGTTACAAAAGTTGCCTGGATTATAAAACATTACTTTGATGGTATATTGAGAAGTAATGTTTTATAATCCATGCAACTTTTGTAACTACAGAATTTTCGAATTATTGCTTTTGAAGAAAATTTTGAATTCGAATTCAACTTTTTGAATTCGACAAATCATGAGAAATTTTTGAGAAAAGTTCTGAACAATATAAAAAATGTTTTATTCTTTGTTCATTTTTTTTTCAATATTTGTTTCAAATCAACGAAATCCACTCTTCAAAATGGCCACTTTAACTTTAATGTGACGCAACTGAGGCTCGACTATTCAAATTGATTGTAATTCAAATTGCTTTTCGCTCCTAACCTTTTTCTGCATCGAAATATTTTTTAGTTTCTCATTCCTGAAAATGACTACATAATAAATGTCGAAACGTCGAAAAACATACAATTTTTAAATTGACCTTATAATATAACTTTTCGCGTACTACGCGTAGGAGGTGACCACATATTTTTTATATGCTATTTTGAAAATCATAGGACATGGTTTTGTGATTTTTGGTCAAAAATAATTGGAAATATTTTGAAAAGTTTTCTCATTTCTTGTTCAAAAATTTTCAAACTTATTTTTCTGGAATCACCAGCTGAAAATATTGAGAATGCCACCTTTNGTTCCAAAAATTGAATATTTCTAAAAATTCTTGTTCAAAAAATTTCACACTTATTTTTTCTGTGGATCATGCAGCTGACATACTTGGCACAATTCCCACCTTTTTTCTTTACTCAAATATGTCCTCTCGTTTTGTTTCTTCTCGCTCTTGTTTATACTCTGAATCATAATTTTTGCAACGAAAATACGGTTTGGGAGAAATCGGTTGAAGCCCTCGTTAATCAAAAATAAAAAAATTTAATTTCACTCAAACTTGCCAAATTGTTAAGCCGTCTCGACGACCAAATTCAATTCATTTCATAAATCTCATGAAAAAATATTTCTTACGATGTGCCAGAATTTCGTTTTTTTTCGAATTTTTTGGGAATTTTAAATTTTCGATTTTGACGTAGAAATAGTATAAAACCATTAAAAATAAATTGAATTCGGTGGTCGAGACCGTTTTTTCCGGTTCCTTATTAATAAAAAAAATTATTTCACCTCAATTTTGACGCCTTCAACCGAAATCTCCCGTTTTTTGAGTGTTTTTTCAAAATGCGACTTATAAAGTAAAAATAATCGATCTGAAAAAAACAGATTATAAGAAGGAAGCTCAAAAGTGCCAACTTTCGTTTGAAAAAGTTTTTATTCAAAAATTTTGAAGTGGCAAAAAGTTTCCCATCAAGAGAAAAAAATTGAAGAAGTGCAAATCTATCAAAATGCACCGAGGCCCTTAATAAGGGAATACTGTCGCTGGAGTTGATTTTTCTCGATAAAAACTTAGCCACATAGAGCTTTCAAGAAAGTTATAAGATAAGCTATTTTGTAGAACTAGCCTTTAGCTTGCGTGACAAATTTGCCAAAACTTTTTCGAATGCATACACTCCCAGAAACATAAGCGACCTTAACCAAAACGGTAAATCTATCTCCACCTAGGTTTTATTTTGAAATAAATTTGAAATTTGATATAACTTGTATAAGTAGGAGACCAAACTTCTGTAGGGATATGTTTCATTCAGTGCTCTAATTTATCTAGAATATGCAATAAACCACCGTTTTTTTAATATTTGGCGTCGGAAAATCTATCTCCTCATAGGTTATATTTTGGAATCCACCCAAATTTTTCCACTCAAAAGCTAGCACAGAACAAATTTAAACTTTAAAATTCATTTAGAAAAAAATACTTAGAGAAAAACCGAAAAAACGCGAAAATTTCAATAAGTTTTTTTTGATAATTCGGTCGGTAGTACACTTTTTTATCACCTCAAATCAATTTGGAGCATTTTTAAATGCCTCATAAAACCAGCGACCAGTACCCTCATTGATTAGGCTATGCTGCATAGCCTATGCAAATTTCATTGGCATTTTTAGGCAAGTCATCGAATAAGCAATTAATTCAGTATCTTGTCATTAATGATTAAGCGTCGTAACGTGCGATTAAAGGGTGCGATTAAAGGGTGGATGGCAGAAATCCAGTCTGCGAGTTAATATGTATGATCATTTTTAGTTTTCTTAAAATGAAATGTGAATGGTTTGGGGTCCCAATTTTGGACACCATATTTACTTTAGAGAGTCTCTTTGGTTGGGAAAAGGATATGGTGGACAGGACAAAAGTTGCTTGTTAACGCAGAAGACGACCCTTCGACCAGCAAAAACTTGCATTCATCTTAGAATAAATATTCGAATATTTTTTAAGCGTAATGAACGATAAACTTAATAATCCATCTTTCTTGTTTGACATGACTTAATTTACCTTTGATCTCAACTATTACGGCCAAAGTGAACGCAAGATAAAAGTGAGAATTAAAGAATATAAATTATATTATAAAATACCCCTAGCCGAGAAAGTTCTATTTGATTACATATTTCTAGTTGCGAAAAGTTCAAAAACGGATAGAAATTTTTTATACAACCAAATCATGGGAAATTAAGTATTAATAGATAATGAATTTTTTAATTTTTTCTATATAATAAAATTTATTCGCCCTCCCCTGAGGGGTATTATACGGTATTATACGTAGTACTTGACCGTATAACACTGCGACTAATTATCTTCAGTTTTTTCTAGACTTCAAGTTCCAAAAAAATTTGTATCGAAATCTGTACATTTAAATCTTAATTATCTAATAATGGTCGAAAATTATTAGAAATAAATCGAAAACGTTACCACAACGAATTATTATTATTATTGTTGTTTATTCGCACTCAATGGATACAGACTCTGTCCTAAAGACTGGCTACGACAGATTAACCAAATAAATGTTTAACTCCTACAATCCGGAACAACTTCTGGACTCACAGTCTTTTCACGGTCACGCGTGACCATGGTGTTTAAATCAAGCGTATAACCTTCGTTTCATTATCAACATATATTTTTCACTTGATTATATGGTAATTCTGATAATTTCCTACTATCGTATCAAAACAAAATGTGAAAAAAAGTAATTTAAAGGCATCAAATGGCGATAAGAAAATATAAAAATATTTCTTTTGAGCACGATTCACACAATTAAGGGCATAATTAATACGCATTCAGGCTAAATTTGACCTTTTCAAATTTGCAGTATCAAACCTTCACCAATTTGGGTGCTGAAACTGCGAAAAAAATGGCATGTTTTTATTAAATTTTACAAAATCAACTCCTTAAAAATAAAAAAAGAACTATTTTGAATGACAAAGTT
>SCLH01001336.1:129041-150889 GCA_004367855.1 Oikopleura vanhoeffeni
TTTTTTCAAAAAACTAAACCGAAGATTTATTAGTTTAGTTTCATAAGCTTAATTTGTCCTTAAAATGAACTTGATCTGATATGTACTTAACCAGAAAAATGTACCTAAAGTTTCAAGTTTGGCGCCCTCTGGTGGGAAAACCACTTTATGAAAAGTCGCGAAACCATCACCAATCGATTTTTTTTCGTCGACTTAGTATAGAACTGTAACTTCCAGAAAAACTTTTTCACAGACACTACCCCCTTAAATGATTTAAATTTTTTTTGCAAAAAATAATTACTGTAATACAGTACAAATTTCTAGAAAAAAAAACGGACAAACTTCAATTATTTAAATAGTCGACCGATCACTTTGTAAATGTTTCATAATGAATGATTAAGGGTCCTAAATTGCGATTAAACGGGTCATGGTCACGCGTGACCGTAAAAAGACTGTGGGAGTTAATAAAAAGAGTGTTTAATAGAGTTATTTACCTTTGTTACAATCGTCACTTTGTCGCTGATTGTATTATTTAATTTGAAATTTAAAATTGGCATCGGGATTCGTTTGATTTCTATAGGAAATAAAATTTCAAATTGTCCATCGTTCAACACTACTTTTACATAATCTATAAGAGGCCTTGCGTCATAAACTCGAACGGCATAAACTAGATTGTCCAAAACTTTATTTATTTTTCCAACTGTTAAATTTCTGATTTCAGTAGTATAAATGCTTTTTTTGAATTCTTTTGTTACTTCTAGTGTCTGAGACGGGATTTCAAAACTTCCAAACGACGAAAATAATTTAAGATTAACGAATGCATCTTGATTTTGAAGAATTTTCAAGGGAACTTGGATTTGTTCGTCAGGCTGTACTTAGGCTGTTCAAAAGTTATAAAAAAAATTAAGGAAATACCGTTTACCCAACCTAAGTGGTTCTGTGAAGTTAATAGGGTGTCCACAACGTTTACATTTCGGCTATCGGTAACAACTCATCTTATTGAGTTCTTTGGTGACTCAAAAAAACCTGACAGATAAAGAAAAAATCTAACATTGGTCAAAATCGTACCATTTTCAGTTTTTTTTCACATTTGGGAAATTTTAAAATAAAATTTTCAATTTAAAAAAATGTCAAATCTTACGATAATATATAAAATTTTTATTCCAAATTAAATAATGTTCGAATTGATTTTTTGGCTCTGTAGCTCCGCACGTGATCATTTTTGCCAATTATTAATGTCCTTTTCGAATTTTATGAGATCAAAATACCCTAGAACCAATTTAACAGCAAAGTTGTTTATTATTCAAAAATATTGAAATTAATGATTCTCTAGCACCACTTTGGGCCATTTTTTCAAACTGAGACTGTGATTCTTGAATTATTTGGACCCAATTACAAAACCTTGACACTTTTCGAGCTTGAATCCGCACTATAAGGACAGTTGGTCGATTCTGTCTATATATTTTTATTTGTTGATTATACTTCAAAATTGATTATAAGTTTTTGAAAAATGGTCCGATTTCTGACTATATAACGAAAAAATCTAACATTGGTCCAAGTCGGACCATTTTTCGATTTTTTACATTTGGGATTTATTATAAGTTTTCGAAAAATTAATCGAGCAATTTTATTCAATTTTTTTCTGAATATGTCTGGTTATTTTAAGCTATCTATGAACTGAATCAGATAATTCGTTTTCAAAAGCCGAAATAGAAACGGTGTAAAGGACGCATAAAAACTTTATTTGGCCGCAATTAATCTATTACAAATTACAATAAAGGAAATCCCTTTGACGAATTAAAAGTGATTTAGGGGCGCTTTTTGACCTGCACATCATTTTTGAGTCGTATTTATTGTATTTGATAAAATATTAAAAATAACAAAACAAATTAAATTTGCGGATTGTCTATCCGGTAGTTTCTACAAAAAAATAAG
The DNA here is from genome assembly GCA_004367855.1 of Oikopleura vanhoeffeni. NCBI lineage: Eukaryota > Metazoa > Chordata > Appendicularia > Copelata > Oikopleuridae > Oikopleura > Oikopleura vanhoeffeni. The sequence goes on from SCLH01001336.1 coordinate 130,956, forward strand.
ATTTTTTGTAATAAATTTGCCGACTTTTTTTTATAGCGCGCTTCAAAGCCAAAACCTAAATTTTTTTTTGCGATTTTTAATATTTTATCAAATACAATAAATACGACTCAAAAATGATGTGCAGGTCAAAAAGCGACCTTTAATCACTATAAATTCGTGAAAGGATATGATTGGGTTGTCATCAACAATAATTTATCGCCGATAACTTATCGGACCCGTCCAAATGGTACGAGCAAAATATCATTCACTTCAAATTTTATGGCCTCACTAAAAAATCATGCTGTGTCACTTTTTTTAGACTTTTTTTGTCTAGCTTTTGAAGAAAATCCATGTAGCATGATTTCTCAGAAATGTGTTGCTTTTGAGCAGCCTAACTGTACTGTTAAACCAGAAGTTATATATTCTATGGGGGCAGAGGGCTGTGATAAAATAAGTTTTGGCGAAGATTGCTCAAAATAATTACGCCGGATAAAATCTTTATAATCCATATTTCTTTCATAATTCATTTTTTGGAGCTCTCTATTCTTTTTCGGATCGAAAAGCGTGGCGTAATCATAGAATTTCTTCTTCTTTGCACAAGTGCAGGTTTCAGTCGTTTTATAAAAACTTTCAGAAATTTCATTTCTCTCCAAAAATTCGTCGATATCGAATAGTCTGTGCAATTTCCATTGATCTCTGAGTATGGGTTTATGATTCATCTTAAGATTATGACTTTGTTGGCCATGGATAGGGTTAACGCCGACAAACACTCAAAAAACCAACTCGGGAACCGGTGGTCGAAAAAAACATGGGGATCTTTTCCTTTTACAAGCCTGATCTAATGTGGGGGAAAATGGGTCGATAGTAAAATCTATAAATTTGAGATTTTCAACTTTCACGGGCAAGAACAAGAGTTCTAGATCATAAAATTTCACTGTTTTCGCGATCAGATTATTTAGACTGAATTCTTCAAAATGATATAAAATATATTTTTTTGCAAGGACCAATGATTGGTCATCAATCACAATATAAATTTGCTCAACATTTTGAAAATGTATCAAAATCTGTTTTTTCTTGATGTCATAATGACATTGTCATTAGGGTGAACGCGATTGAAGCATTTCCGTGTTAAAGCATTTTTGAGGGAAATTTGAGGAACTGGGGAGTTTTTTTTCCGACAAAAATTTTTTTGGAAAAATTTTTGAAAATGGTTGGTCTTCCTCCTGATTGGCTGAAATCAAAATTGTAATTAGAGTCATTTTGAGAACGGGATCGTATGCGCAATGAAATTTCCAATCAAGGTTTATAATCTGGAATTACAAAATTTTGACTAAAAACACGTTTTTTCTTCCCTGAGGTCGATTACCCCACCCCCAGGCATTTTAACATGATCTGAGAACTTGATTTTTTGACTTGGCTCAATCGCGTCCACTCTAATTGTCATAGCCTTTTTGAAATTATAATTTGACGCAAAAAAAATATTTTTTAATTGGACTGATGCTGCTCAAATGTTTACGATTTAAGGGGGTGTTAGTGATTTTTGACATTTTGGAAACTTGGTACGGCTAAACTGATGACGGTAGAACATTTCTCATCATTAAATATGAAAGATCTATCTTTGATCTCACGATTCCATTTGACAGTTTAGTACCACTCTCACCGACCATCTGGTTAACCGCGGTTAAAGACGAGTCCCTCAGCTTTTTTCAAAGAAACAAGGATCCTAGAGCTTATATCGGAAAGTTTTGAGATCTGGTGAGGATCTGGAAAATTGTCTGAATTTTAGTGAATGGGAGCTTTTTTTTCGATTTTCGCTTCAGGGGTCAGTAATCTGGTTGAATGCGCCGAAAAAGGTGTTTTTCGTCGTTTTGATATAAGGCTTGTTCTGTGGAAATGCCAGTAACGTCATTTTCGGAATGTAACAAGCCCAAGAGTTGGTGAACATCGAATGAGGAGTACTTTGTTGAATTTCGGCCTGATTGGCTGTAAATCGACAAAAAAGTGCGCGAAATCAAAATTTTGAACATAAAAGTGAAAAGTAGAAAACATTTATGCCACCAAAAGATTCCTTGGATACGATTTGCTGGAAACAATATTAGCAACTATGGTCTTATTTTGAACACAAACAGTGCTAGAGATCAAAACGAAATATTCATAAAAAACTCTAACGGTTTTCTAGAACCCGCTTTGTTGAGAATGAGACCAAAGTTGCTAATATCGGTTCCAGAAAATCGTATCCAAGGAATCAGGCTGAAATTAAAAAATACTTCCCATTCGATGTTCACCAACTCTTTGGCTAGTTACATTCCGAAAATGACGTTTCTGGCATTTCCACAGAAAAAGCCTCATATCAAAACGTCGAAAAACACCCTTTTCGGCACATTCAACCAGATTGCTGACCCCTGAGGCAAAAATCGAAAAAACAGCACCCATTTACTAAAATTCAGACAATTTTCCGGATTCCCACCAAATCCCAAAACTTTCCGATATAAGTTCTAGGATCCCTATTTCTTTTGAAAAAGCTGAGGGACTCGTTTTTAACCGCGGGTAACCAGATGGTTGGTGGGATTGGTACTGAACTAGCAAATGGAATCGCGAGATCAAAGAGATCTTTTATGTATTGATTGGAAATTTTCTGCCGTCATTAGTTGAGCCGTAACAAGCCTCCAAATTGTCAAAAATCACTAACATCACCCCCGCAACGAGTTTGTCAAATTTTGAATTCTGGAAATTTTCGTTCAGGTTGTTGTAAATTGAAAATATGGCATTTATACATTTTACTATCGACCCGAAGAAAATACTACCCCGAGTGCATGGGAAACTTACAAAACTAACAGAATTTACTTACTTGGAAACTAATTGTGGGATATTAGTAAAAGTTCCCCAAACTGTCTGATGCTATCATTTATTTTTAATTTTTAAGGTATCACAGTAATTTTCAATGATAATTTGTAATTTTATTTTGTTTTATAGAAGATTGGAAACTTAATTAACCTCCGTAGTGGCCGACAATCTCTGGACCCGTAGTGTCTTTACACCATCCGTCGTGTTGCATTTGAATCAAGCATATAACCGACGATTCATTATCAACATATATTTTTTCTATTTTAAGAATATTATACAAAAAAATTTCTACTGTCCNTTGTCTGAATTTTAGTGAATGGGAGCTGTTTTTTTGATTTTCGCTTCAGGGGCAGTAATCTGGTTGAATGCGCCGAAAAAGATGTTTTTCGTCGTTTTGATATAAGCTTGTTCTTGTGGAAATGTCAGTAACGTCAATTTTGGAATGTAACAAGCCCAAGAGTTGGTGAAACATCGAATGGGAGTACTTTGTGAATTTGGCCTGATTGGCTGTTAATCGAACAAAAAAGTGCGCGAAATCAAATTTTGAACATAAAAGTGAAAAGCAGAAAACATTTATGCCACCAAAAGATTCCTTGGATACGATTTGCTGGAAAAAATACTAGCAACTATGGTCTTATTTTGAACACAAACAGTGCTAGAGATCAAAACGAAATATCATAAAAAACTCTAACTGTTTTTCTAGAATCCGCTTGCTGAGAATGAGACCAAAGTTGCTAATATCGGTTCAGAAAATCGTATCCAAGGATCAGGCGTGAAAATTAAAAATACTTCCCATTCGATGTTCACCAACTCTTTGGCTAGTTACATTCCGAAAATACGTTTCTGGCATTTCCACTGAAAAAGCCTCATATCAAAAACGTTCGAAAAACACCCTTTTCGGCACATTTCAACCAGATTGCTGACCCCTGAGGCCAAAAATCGAAAAAAACGCACCCATTCACTAAAATTCAGACAATTTTACGGATTCCCACCAAATCCTGAACTCGCAAATGGAATCGCGTATATCAAGCAGAACTTTTATATGTATTGATTGGAAATTTTCTGCCGTCATTAGTTGAGCCGTAACAAGCCTCCAAATTGACAAAAATCACTAACACCACCCCGCAATGAGTTTGTCAAATTTGAGTTCTGGAAATTTTCGTTTCAAGGTTGTTGTAAAATTGAAAATATGGCATTTATACATTTACTATTCGACCGAAGAAAATACTACCCCGAGTGCATGGGAAACTTACAAAACTAACAGAATTTACTTACTTGGAAACTTAATTGTGGGATATTAGTAAAAGTTCCCCAAACTGTCTGATGCTATCATTTATTTTAATTTTAAGGTATCACACTAATTTTCAATGATAATTTGTAATTTTATTTTGTTTATAGAAGATTGAAAATTAAACCACGGATGGTGCAAAAGACACTACGGGAGTTAAGTTACTTAATTTACTTTTGACTATTGAAATTCAGTTGAAAATTTGATTAAATTTTATAGATATAGTAATTTCGTTTATTTGTAATCATTGTGTAAATTCTAATAACTTAATTATTTTACTACCTGCCCTTTGGTGAAAGACGTTGCGTTTTTGGTTGGCCTAGATATTCAATGTATAAGAAAATTTAAGATGTCGGCATTTATTTTCGACATGAAAAACTAATTTTGTTGCGGGCGTCCGGGACTACAACGCCGCGTCGTGAAAATACAATTAAAAAAAAGAATGAAAAAAAAGTTTAATTGTTTATGACGGAAAATTCCCAAAATAATTGTGCCGCCAAACTAAGCATATCTTTAATCGAGGTAGAACGAGCATCCTGAGTCAAAGGCGACGAATTAATCGGCATTAATTCAGCTTTTGAAAAGGACTCATCTGATTAAGTTTTAAGATAGCTCAAACTGAGCACAAATATCTAGTGAATAATAACATAAAAAAGAATTGGTCCGAATCAGACCATTTTTGATTTTTTTCTGAGATTGTTAAGTTATCAGTTTCTGTTAAAAAATTTGAAACAATGGTCTGATTCGGATTATTTTTTTGTTAATTTATTTTTCTCTATATATTTGTGCTCAGTTTGAGCTATATAGAAACTTAATCAGATGAGTCGTTTTCAAAAGCCGAATTAATTCGGATTAATTCGCCGCCTTTGACTTAGGATGCTCGTTCTTCCTCGATTAATGATATAACACAATACAGTATGTCACGTTTTTGCTTTCTTTTTTTCAATTTGCATAAATCTGATTTCCACCGTTTTGATTGGTTTAACGACCAAAATTTATCGTTCTCATTGGCGGATAGCAAATTATGAAAATTGGAAAAAAGAAAGCAAAAACGTGACATGCTGTATACTAATAAATTAATAGAAGCTGTCAGTTTAATTCAATCTATTTCCCACAATTCCCGTTTTATCAATGCGCTGATTGACCGGATTCAAGCTTATAGTTTAATAAAACAAAGATAATTGTTTTTATTCCACTCCAACTTTCAACGCTACTTGAAACTCACACAGTATATATTATTCTTTGTGTTCAATTGTTGAATTTTAAAAGTGCATGAAAAATGCAAATATGTTTTTTATAGGTATTAAAAATCATTTATTTTGCGAATGTCTAGATACCGTATTCGTTAAATTAGGAAGTTGATGAAATTCAAATCTTTTATAATTTTATGAAATAAAAAAGAGGAAATTTTAGAAAATGAAAATGAGAAAAAATTTTTGTCATGCTTTCTTTCACACAAAATCAAATTTTCAAGTTTACTTAATCTAAATAATATTTACTGATAAACCCCAAATCTTTTGATCGAAATATTTTTTGAATAAACAAATTCATTGCTGATATTTACTTGCTTAAAATCTTGCAGATTCTCAAACTGAGAGCTCTCTTTCGAATTTTGAATCATATAATTTTCTTGATATTTTTCAATTTGAAAATTATTTTGAAGTTTCTGAAAACTGTCAAATTCCACCACTAGACCTTCAAATCTCTCAGTCGAATAAAACTGCGTCTGCAGCAAAAGCGTGAAACATATGCCTGTTACAAACGCCACGAGATTCAAGGTTATTGCGAGCGTCATTCACCGCACAAAATTTTAAATTCTATTTTAGCATTTCAAATAAAAAATCAATCTTTTTTCTTCACACATAAAATGATTTCGCACAAAAATGCACTCTATGCAAACTAGTTTGGGAAATCCGCATGTTGATGCTCAAGTTCAGCAGCTCAACAGTTGAGCGCGGGTGTCCCACCAACTCCGTCTCTCTACTCTTATAAAGTATCTTATGGTGAGGGCGACCTGCGGATAGAAATGTTCTCACTTCAACTGTCAATGACAGTCTGTCATATTCAAAGAAGCCAAAATAATGTTTAATAATTATGATTTTTGGGGATTATTAATAATTAACTGAGCCGAAAAATGGTTCAGTCAAAAGTGTTATTGTTGAAATTCAACAGTTGAATACAGTATTCAAAAAAATAACAAAGATACCACGTAATGACAAATTTTGTGCCAAATGACACTGACCGGTTTTGAAAACAATTCTTGTCAATTTCATCAACAATTTAGATAACAAATAATCAAATTGGCGATTCTGACTGATATATAATATCAGTTTTAAAATAATATCAGTGATATATTCAAAAAAAACTTTTTTCAAATTTGAGACTTGATACACTGTATGTAGAAAATTTAGAAAAAACATTCAAAAAATGGCAAAATTTATTAAAAAAGTTAAAGTGGCCATCTATGGTTTCACCCTGATAATTCAATTGAATAAAAGGCAAAAAAATTGACCGAAAATGTGCAAAAAAATCTCACGGACACCGTCTCTCTATTATAAAAAGTATGTTATGGAAAAGGCGACATGCCGATAGGAATGTTCACACTTCAACTGTTTTATTCAAACAAGCCAAAATAATGTTTAATAATTATGATTTTTAGGGATTATTAATAATTAACTGAGCCGGGAAATGGTTCACTCAAAAGTGTTCAATAGGTCAGAAATAAATTAAAAAATGCAGCTCATTTAAAATACAGTATTTAAAAAAAATAACAAAGATTCCACGTAATGGCCAATTTTGTGCCTAATGGCACTGATTGGTTTTGCAAAGAATTCATGTCGATTTCATAAACAATTTCAAAATGATAATCGTCATCCAATAGGTTGACATCCGGAAACGAAATAGATAACAAAAAAATTATATTGGCGATTCTGACTGATATTCAAAAACAAATTTGGACCTAATATGCAGAAAATTTTCAAAAAAAATTGACAAAAAATGGCAAAACAATTACAGTAGTTGACCACTTAAGGGGGTATGCGACTCTGATTTGACATTTTCTCGGTGAAATATACTGAAAACTAACAGTTCATGAGAAAAACCGAAAATGCTTATTTGTAGATCTATCCTTAATCTTGCGAAAAAGTACATCACAAATTATTTTTGACCATTACACCAATAGGTACAGTATCGTAACAAGGTGACGTTTTCTAAACTGCAAAAACTATCTCCTCCCAGACGGTATATCAAATCGAGCTCAAATTTTCACAGATCACGTAACGGTAGTATGCCAATCTTTTAAGACGAGCTTTTATCGATCCGGCGACTGAACAATTCTAGAACGCCAAATAACCGACGATTTTTCACAATTTCAGACTTCAAAATCTATCTCCTCTGAAGATATATTTGCAAAATGGCTCAAATTTTTACCAAGTATTCTCCAGAACATTTGTAAGAGATTAAGACGAGCTTTTTTGCAATTTCCAGCTGAAACTCGAAATATGATTTTTTTGGTCATTTTCCAAAAAATTTCCGAAAANTTTTCGAAATTTTCGCATTTTTTCTAAGTATTTTTTAAAAATGAAGTTAAAAAATAACGTTTGCTTAAATTTGACCACTCAAACTTCAAAATATCGTCTTGACATAAGCCAACTTTCTCATCAGTGTTTCACTGGCTTTCTTTTAAGTCCACTTTCGCAAAAATCGAAGCACTTTTTTTTTTAAAGAAATTTTTTCGAAAATGACCAGAAAATCATATTTCATGTTTGAGCTGTAAATTGCAAAAAAAAGGCTCGTGATTATCTATTACATATGTTCTGAGGAGTACTTGATAAAAATTTGAGCCATTCTGCAAATATATCCTCGGAGGAGATAGATTTTGAAGTCTGAAAATGTCAAATCAGAGTCGCATACCCCCTAAAGGGTGTGGGTGTCGTTTTTTGATCCAGCGACTAAACAATTTTAGAACGCCAAATAACCGACGATTTTTCACATTCAGACTTCAAAATCTATCTCTTCCGAGGATATATTTGCAGAATGGCTCAAATTATTATCAAGTACTCCTCACAACATATGTAATAGATAATCACGAGCCTTTTTCTTTGCAATTTACAGCTCAAACATGAAATATGATTTTTTGGTCATTTTCGAAGAAATTTCTTTAAAAAAAAAGTGCTTCGATTTTTGCGGAAGTGGACTAAAAAGAAAGCCAGTGAAACACTGATGAGAAAGTTGGCGCTTACTCAAGGGCGAAAATTTTGAACTTTAGTGGTCAAATATTCGACGCAAACGTTATTTTTTAACTTTCATCTTTTTAAAAAATACTTACATGAAAAAAAAATTGAAAAAATGCGAAAATTATCGAAAAAAATTTTTTGATGATTAGGTTATCTAATACACATTAATTATCACCTTATCAATTCGCGAGCATCTTCTTAATGCCTCTAAGGACCTTTATTAAATTCAGAGTCGCATACCCCCTATAAAGCCCCACTTTACCCTGAGATATCAAATGGAACGAAAGGAAACGAACGCATCATGAACTCGTTAGACTTTAGAAGTGGAGTCTGTACCCAGGACTTGATTTCTGCCATCTAGCTTGCCCATTCTTAAAATCGAGCCCATATAAGATCAATTATCGGGTAACTTTAAAAACATTATATCCCTATTCTTCTAACAGGAACAAATTAAGTCTTTTAAGTTTACCCAGGCATACCATCGATGATGATAAGCAAGTTCATTCAATCATAACTCTATATCCATTTATTGTCTGTAATAATACAATTCAGCAATTTGCTATAAAATTTGGAAAAAACACAATTCTTTTTTGAAACGTAGAAAAAGGCATTTAAGTGGCGGAGAAAAACAAGTCGAGAAAAATGACGTCCAGTACTACACAAAAGTGCACTAATAAGATGAAATTAAAACCTTTATTTATATTTTAAAACTACCTACATATTTAACTTCAAATTCGAATTTTCTATCGCTCTGTCTAAAAATAATTTATAATTTTTTACCAAAACATTATCTAGTACAATGGCTCTTAATTGATTTGTGGAAATATTATTTCTCGTTCAAGGTTCAAGGTCAAGTTTCAAGTTCATCGAATAAACTTGAAAGTACCCCAACAAATAATCCGGAAGGGTCGACTTTCTCATGAAATATTAGCAAACTATTAGGTCATTATGACTTAAAAGTCACTAGAGAGCCAAAAATAGGTCAGATTTCACAGCGATGAGTTTTGCCTCTCTGGCGCGCCCTTTCAGTACATAATGACCCATTGTTGCTAATATTTTCATTCAAAAAGTCGTCCTTCGATCTTTTGAGCGCTCTTATAAGTCTCTAGATGAATTTTGAAATCCGACGGTTAATTTGATATACGATACACCAATACGCTAATTTGACAAAAGTACTCAAAATATACCGTCAAAACATTTGTGATGAACTTCAAAACGTTTTTAAGACTTTTTTTTCTATTACACCAAGTCCGATAAAATCACAACGTTGACGCAAATAATCCAAAAATAAGGTTTGAATATGTCAAATAATAAATCCTATATTTCTCTGAAAAAATAAGATCACGTGACGTTTGTGAAAATCCGTTTAGTTCAAAAATTCCATTATCGAACAGTAATCAACAGCTGGTAAAGTAGATCACATTACCGATTACTCTTATCCGACTGAAAATTGTTATTATGAGGGCGGAATTGTCTGAATCGACACTTGCGTGAAATAAATTTTAATTTTGCTTTGTGTGCTATAATGGAGCAAAATTTATGAAATTATACCACAATGTCAAATTTAAAATTTATTTGCAATGTCGATTCTAGGGGCATTTTACAGATATATGTATTTGAATAATCTAGCTAGTTGATTCGGAAACATAAATATCTTAACCCTTGTACTAAAAGGACTAATGGGTGCTACATGGTCGCGAAAATCCATCTTTTATAGAAACTTGAAATTCAATTTCTATAAATAAACGATTTAAAATTTGCAGCTGTTTTTTTTAGTGACTTGTAATAAACTGTTGCAAATGCCTGATGCCTGCTTCATGCAGGGTAAATAATATAGTGATTAAAAATAATACAGTTTACACCACCTGTCTCAAACGTCCTGCACACCTCATGATTTGACATTTTTATCAGACCGTTTGAGGAAACTGTCAGGACGTTATCAAGAAACGTCAGGACGTTTTGAGAGAAACCTGTACAGGGCGTTTTCCAAATATACTTTTGTAATTTCTATCATTAAAAACTATTACCTTTTAGCTCTTTTATTTCAAACTTTATGGAAAAATTGAGCAATAAAAACTGTGATTTTTATTCTAGTCTTTTCATGATTTTCAGCCCAAAATAAGAAAAAAAATTCTTTAGCAACCATCTAAAACCATCAAATTCTTGAAAAATAAATTCATAGAAATTTGGTTCGTGAGACATTCTTGGTGAAATTATTACACAGGCGGAGCCTGTCAGTGGGTTACTTTTTCCGACACCCAATTTCTAGTCAAAAGGCACGAACCATTTTACATTTCAGAATCTATATTCAAATAATTAAGAATTATATTACGACGTTTCGGATTTTTATTCCCTTTTCCAGTAGTAAAATATACCAGAGAAAAAACTAAATAAGTTTGAAACCTTGGAAAAAATTCTAGAAATTTTAAACAGTCAGTCATAAATTTCAGATTATCTATTTATTTTTTGGTGTTATACAATTTTTCGGTACCTATGTTAGTTGTTGTCCTTTTTATAAATTAGTTAACTTTCACTAAAGTTCTTTGGTCTTGAAACTAAAGCTATTCATCAATTATCGATTTGTGTAACAAAACCTCGTTTTTTGTCTTCACCTAAAAACTCTTCATTTAGTTTTTGTTTCTTCGCTACTTTGAAACTCACGCGGTATATCCCTTATCACTTTTTGGTTAGAATGCGTACCACAACGTTTAAAATCACAGCTGTTAAATGGCAGAGTAGACAATGAGAACGCCTCGTCTACGCTAGTCAACCAAAAGCTGATTTAAAGGTGGATATACCTTAAAATATGGAAGCGTGACAGCCTTCTCGACTATCTAATACTATGAGAGAATTTCACCCTAGCCGGTTTATTTAAATTTTTCCTAAAAAACCAGTGAATTTTTTATTGAGTAGGTTTAGTATTTCGGACCATTTTTGAGAACGACTCATCTGTTCGATACGGAGCCGAATTTTTCTCGTCGATTTTAATGTTTCTTCAATCTAGCACCGTAGTCAAAACGTGTGATCTTTTGACGAGATCTAAAGGAACTCCAATGACGAGAGTCGTTTCCGAAGACCAAAATGTTGAACGGTTTTCGAGTCCACTGGTGGACACCTATTACTACTGATAGATCTTTGAGTTAGGAACCAATATGATTCAAGACCGGCCCTACGGAGACTTTTTTGAACATAGAATTACTTGATTTATAACCAGGAGTCTTTGTAAAAGGGATTCTCCCCGGCCGTCGATTTTCTATCACGCTTCCCATGTCTTTGACCGATCATTTCTTCAAAACCTACGGTAAAACGGTGGATGGAAAACCCACCGCAAAACATCCCATTTTAAAAACGCCTCTATATTAACATTAATTATCTATGTGAACACTAAATATACCTGTTTCTTCATATACAACAGATTAAGTTTATTTAAAAACCACCGATTTTTATTTCCAATGAAAATATCCGAAGTGTCATGATGCCATGACTCATGGCCATGTCAGGACCGTTTGGAAAATTGTGTACCATTTTTTAAATTTTTGTCAGGACTTTGAAGAAACGTCAGGACGTTTGAGAAGGTGTGAAGTACATTTATTTTTTTTTAAGACATGTTTCTTAGCGCACGAAGCACTTTTATTTTTGAAGATCAGAAATAACTTCATTATAATACAGAATAACCAGGAGGCGGAATCCCACCCAGTGTTCAAGTGGTGTGTGTCCACGCCAATCATCCCGTCAAAGTGAATAGTATATACTGTGACGTATTTGTCTAAGCGGACGTTTTTGAACAATTTCAAACAACCGTCCGCTTAGGAACGTAAAAAAAAAACGTCCGCTTAGACGTACAAGAGACATTTTTGCGCTAAAAAATCAGATAATGGAAGCTAGAGAGCCTGTAATTCATAAGCCAAATTTTCAGCATGAACAGCCGCATCTACTTGTTAAAATCTTTGAACTTCGATACCAACAAATTCGCGGGAGATCTACAATAAAACTCGGATCTCTGGTATAAAAAATTTTCGCAATTTTTCTTTTTATTCTTTTATTGGGAACTGTTTTCACTAATTTGGTGACTTGCTGCTATTCAATGATTATATCATGGGGAATCGTTTCTTTCTTCGTTGGTCTTGCTCAATTCTGGTCTTTATAGGATTTAGTTTTTGTATAATAAGGTCAAAATCAACAAAGATTAATGTAAACTATCATTAAATAAATAGTCCTTACCTTGGATTGGAGATTTTTTTGCGTGATTCTAAATAGCAAAAAACAGTTCTTTCCCAGCTTTGATACCTTTTTAGTGAGAAAATTACAAAAAAAAGGAAAAATAACCAGTTTTTACCCGCTTGTTGAATTTCCAAGATAATGTCAAAACTTTTGAAACATTCGCTAAATATGACCGAAAAAAATACAGCTTTCAAAGAAATTTTTGCTCCTGGGTTAACCTCTAGTTTACCGGTTGGTTTCAACATTGCTTCTTTAGAAAATTGATTCAAAACGTCTTCAAGATGATTACGAACTAAACTTATCAGAAATGTTTATTCACTTCTATGTCATATGCCGCGAAGAGAATAAAGCAATTCAAAAAGTCATTTGCCTATCAGAACCCCCCGTAAGTTAACCTTTCCGACGAAGATGATTATCCTTCGTTGAATTTGTGGTATTTAATTTCCACCATAAACTCAATTCTAAACATATTTTTTAATCTCAACAGAAACATTTATTTTTCAGACATTTCTGTCGTCAATTTACCTTTTCTGTTACCAAATATTACTGTCCATAGCAATCGCCAATTGTGAATTCATACAAACGAGTATACCGGTGAACAAGATTCGACCAATAAATCGCATAATTCTTGGAAATACTAACCTATAATCTACCTAAAACCTATAATCTAAAAATATACAAGTCACATCATAAATCCTATCCTGAATTGTCCTTAGTCTTCCATCCCTATTTTCATCTTCCGAGCCAAAAGTCCATCGGAAATAGAGCAGCCTAAACGTCCAAAACAGCTGGTAATTTTCATCAAAAATTAAAAAAAATATCCATTAAAAATTGCGAAAATATACCATTAAAAAAAGTTTGGGAATTTATCTCTATATTATTATGGTTTTTGATATGAATTTCTAAATGAAATCGTGTACAAAAGAAATCGTGTGTTAAATGACTATACATATGTATTAAAACGTCCGCTTAGACGTAAGAGTAAGTGTTTTTCGCCCAAAAAAACGCAAAAACGAACTAAACGTCGCTTAGACAAAGACGACAGTAAATTGGTTATCTGTATACTAAATTATTTCTGATCTTCAAAATAAACAGTTTATTTTCGTGTGAAACTTTCATTGCGAACGTTACCGATAGCATAAATGATAAGAAAATCGTTATTCAAATAATGAGTCTTAGTAACTATTTAACTATTCAACCCGAACTAACGCAACAAAAATTCGTGTCAGAGCGGTGTTATTCCGAATATTTTTTTTCTTTCAAACTTTTTATACCCCATTTAATCTCAATTCTATACGCGAAAATTAAAAAAAAAATATATTTATAATGTGGCATTTTCAAATGTGAACATAGTCCTAGGAACGCAATGACATTTTTGAATTATAATCGACAATAAATGTTTTATTTATCCATGCGTTTATTCTAAGTTTCTAGCAGCAAAATTTCTTGTACATATCTGGATAGGTAAAGATTTATTACAGATAACAAATCGCCGTCTTCTACCAAGGAACTGCGACATGTCCATAATGATAATTCAAGTAGAGATGCTACTTCATTGTTGATCTTGTTTTATTCGGAACAAAATAGTTGGAAGGTACATATATTATTAATATGAAGTTAATTGGGGCTATAAATTTGAAATAAATGTTAATATAGGAGAGGCCAATATCGAAAATTAAACTGTGTGTATTTTCATCTTCACGTGACAACTGTGACGGTGACCATTAATTTGGCCATGTGTTTTCGCATTTTTCGACAAGAACTTTTTAACGATAAGTTCCAAATGAAAGACATTGAGAAAGTAAAATATCCAACTTTGCTGGGGAATTAAGTACTCCACAAAACGCAATCGAACACAAATTCACAAAGAATATAGATTTGGGAAATTTCAGTTTTCGAAGTGTGACGTACGTTTGTGACGCACTTCAAGAGTAATAAAAAACTTAAAACGCCCACATAATTTCGGCGATATTGCCTCTTTCCGCGCTTTGGGCACTAGCAAAATTAAGCTAAACATCGTAAAATTGCGCAGGTGTTTCGGCTATAACTGGCAAATTGGCGATATCGAGCCTGTAATTTTCAATCGACGATCTCAAAAAGCCTAGGTCTTAAGATTTCCTCTTTTTTTCGAACGTTTACCCAAAATATCGGGTTCCGACAAAAAGATGAAAATTAACGGTTAAAAAACCGGAAATCGAAAAGCCGGCTCTGCAGCGGCTTACATGAAATCGTTATGCAAATGTGTCCTAAAAAATTAAAAAAATCGGGGAAGGCTAAAAACCTAAGCAAAAGTTTTAAACACCATAATTTTCCAAAAAAAATGAAGACCTATTTTTTTTTGCCTTCAGTCAAAAATTTATTGAAAAACAGGTGTTTTATAGACAAATTTGCCATATTTCCTATAGATTTGCCATATGTCCTTATGTTTACGCATATGTCCTTAAATTTTGTCATATTGGCCTTAAAAGTAAAGGAACAATTTCGAAAAGTCAATATGGCGAAAATCCAAGGGCAGTATGGCAAAAATGTAAAGAAAATATGACAAAAATAAGGACAATATGGCAGAAATTAAGGACAATAGGCACAATCTAGGACAATTTGGCAAAATATGAAGACAATATGGCAAAAATTAAGGACAATATGGCAAAAACTAAGGACAATATGGCAAAATCTAAGGACACAATAGAAAAAAATTAAGGACAATATGGCCAAGCTCAAGTACAATATGACAAAACATTAGGAAATATGGCCAAGATTTAAGGACAATATGGCAAAACCTAAGGATAATTTGGCAAAATCTAGGGCAATATGGAAAAACCTAGGGACGATATGGCAAAAAAATAAGGACATATATAAAAATTATTTTGTTCTCGGAAAACATCCGACTATTCCAGTCCGGTGCCAATTCAGAAATTATTGTCCTTAGATTATGCCATAACTTGTCCTTATATTTTGCCAATGTCGTTAGATATTGATTTTGTCCTTAAATTTTAATTTATAGGAGCAATTTGGCAAAATCTAAGGCCAATGCGTTAAAATTTAATTTTGGTAGTTTTGAGACATAAAATATTTAGTCAATCTTCCTAAGCAATTTGGCACATATTTTTTTAGAAACCATAAATTTTTGAAAAAATTATTGAAGACTTTTTTTTTTGCTCTTCACTTTTTGAAAAAACGTAAAGAGGTCTTTTATAAATTTTCATAAAATGGTATATTTTCTAACAATATTCCAAATTGTCGTTATATTTTCTTAATTGTCCTAATATTTCCCAAATTGTCCTAATACTCCAGATTGTCCTATATTTCCAAATTGTCCTATATATTCCCACAATTTGAAATATAAGAACAATTTTGAATTACAAGGACAATTTGGTAAATATACGGACAATTTGAAATATAAGGACAATGAGAATTGAAGAACAATTTGGGGAAAATCGACAATTTGGGAATATAAGATAATTTGTGAAATATAAAGGCATTTGGGAAATATAAGGCAATTGGGGAAATATAAGGACAATTTGGGAAAATTTTAGAAAAAATTAACCATCTAGTGAAAAATTCATAAAAGACCCCTTTTCAATAGAGTGAAGAGCTTAAAAAAGGGCTTCATATATTGGAAAATTTTAGCTTTCAAAAAAATAGTTGCAAAATAGCCTTAGCCTTAAGGACAGATCTGATGTTACTTAAGGACAATTGGAAAAATCTCACATTTTCTTATAGACAGAAACCACAGAACAGGCTATAAATGGGACGGTGAAATTTTCTCAAATGCCCTTAGCAATCTGTCCTAAGCTATTATCGTACAAATTTACTTAAATAACTATAATTTCCCCCACAAATTAAAAGCTATCCTTATATTTTCCAAAATCTACTTATTTTTCTTTATATTCTCTTTATTATCAATATATTTTGAACTAAATTTGAAAATATGGACAATTTTTGATATTATAAGGTCAATTGGAGATATATAAGGATAACTTGAACAAATAAGAAAATTTTGGAAATATAACGACAATTTAGGAAAATAGGACAATTTGGGTGATAGGAAAATGAGGACAATTTGGGGAAATACAACGACAATTTCAGAAAATTTGTTTGCCATATTGTCCTTATTTTCCGATCCAAATTTTTAATTAAAGTTTTAAAAACCATAATTTTTCCCAAAAAATATGAAGACCTTTTTTTTTTTGCTCTTCACTTACATTTTTTCGAAAAAGAGGTGAATTATAGATATTTTAGAAAAAAGGACCCTTTAGAATATTTTTGCCATATTGTCTTTATTGAGGGACGGACCATAATAAAAAAGCGTAGGTTTTGGCCATATTTCTGCCATATTGTCCTTATAGAGGATGTCCTTATAGACGCAAACCACAGTAATGTTTGTTTTAAATTTCCGAAAAAATATATTAAAAAGTTTTTGGATGATTTTTTGTATTTTTCTGGAATAAAATCGAGAACAAAAATTTGAATGACGCAAAAACAAAGGTTCTGCATATATTGTTTTCGAGTTAAAGCTCCCTTTCGGTTACCACGAATTTCACCGTCTAAGAGATATTTATTTATTTTTGAATGTCGTTTAAATTAAGATTATATCATGTATCAATGTCGCGATATAGCCCTGCGTCGCTCAACACCTTAAATGTCTAAACCCCTAGAATTTAACAATTATTTTCCGATTTCCTTAATTCATTCTTTTTCGATTTTTGAAAAAACGATATCAAATCGTTTTGAATAATTTCAAATAAGCCTCTTTTTACAAGTTCGAGAATAAATTCTTGTAATTTTGGAAATAAGTTATTTTCTATAGCATCTTTATTGGTAGGCAGTGTCGACATAATCCGCGGAATTTTGCTGAATGAGCGAATCCGACGTATATTTAACTTTCGAGAATAACTGAGATTTGTTCGAAGATCTGGAATTTGCTATTTACAGTATTGATCGGCCTTTATTAAAAAATCTTTTTGGCAGCTCTAATTTTGTATAATATAAATAGCACATTTCCTAAGATAAACTCATACCATCGATTGCTATCAAAATGTTTCACCATAAATATTTTCAGACGTTCTATGCCGTCTTCATAATCTTCATATTTTGCACCTTTAGCATACAGTCGTTCTTTAAGTTTGTAAAAATGAAATCGTAGAATTGGGGCTGAAAGAATATTTATCAATGAAAATAAAAGCTAGGGAAAGAGTCAGTTTAAAAGTGTCTACTAGACACACTTTGACACATAATTTTCAAATGAAGCCGAGACATATTTTTTACATTTTCACACAAAATTCGTGTTTTTCTTAGAACTTTCTTCGACATGTTGGTTTTTTGTGTGAAAACGTACTATTTGTACGTTTGACCCACATAAAATTACTAACCAACTTATTCACGAAATAGAAAAATACCAGCTCTTCAAAGACGAATTTTTTCTTGGACAATTATAGAAGATGCTACATTATCATGTTATTTTTTGGAAAAACACTACTTTTTTTAATTATCAAAACGTCCGAAAACTTTGACAGTAGAAAAATAATTTTTGGAAATTTTTCATTCATACATTTTTAAGGGCGTCGTTTTGTCCATACAGTATGGAGTCCATACTATGGACCATACTTATCCCCGCTTTTTCCTAAAGACGACTCATAATTTAAGGAAATTTTACCGTCTGCCATTTCAAATCAACTCCACGGTATTATTTATGAAATGTAGACAACTAATATCAAAAATGGCCGAATTTATTTGGTTTTGTCCATATACACAGTCTTTATAAACACTTTTGACCATCAAATGGTAAATTATCTAAACTTTTAATTTTCATACCTATATGATTTCTTCCTTTAAATGTGATTGTTAAAATTTTCAAAAATGACAGGGCATCGTCCGGCCAGTAAAAGACTAAATCTAATAATTCAACTGGAATATCTTCTTCATTTACCCAATTATAATCCATAAACATATTGATATTATTTTTTAAAAAATCTATAAAAATTTCCAAGCTTTTCTCTTTTTGGATTTTTAGCATTTCGAGAGTTGAGACGATAAATGTTTCTGGATTTAGCTTGAACCAACAAAATCTTTTTAGAACAGAATCAATAAAATCACATGGAATTTCATATTCTGCCGATTTGTATAGAACCTGAAGCACACATATTATAATATATATACCCCTCAATGTTTATATACATCCCCCTCAATGTTTATCCCGCAAAAGAGGTGTAATAACACGCCCGCAGGACGTAGGCGAATGACGTTAGATAATACCATTGCGTAGGCCCAAATAGTGGATAGTCGCGGAACAAACATATAGACGTTATATGGTTCAAAGGTTTGCTATATATGTAGCGTGTTCACCATTAAAATCGACTTATAGAAATACACGGTGAATTTTTCTGAAGCTTCTTGGGGCCAATAACATATCAAATTGAAAAAAATGAACAAAAAAAATGGTCGTCACGTGATCGAAACATAGCGAGTTTGGGTATTTTCAGTATTTAATTATTTAAAACAATCTCAAATCGGTAGTTTTGGTTCAACGCTAGTAACTACAGTTATATGACTTTAATAGGACGGCCCATCACTAATAATCACACGAGTACTTCTCAAAAAATGGAGCACTTGAAAATTTAAGGATTTAAATGTCCAGCAATCTGATTGGCTAAAATCATCCAAACACATTCAAAATACCACTGAAAGATTCGGCATAGTCAATTTTCTGGTAACGGTATTATAAACTATAGTTAAATTGTGTAAAATAAGGGTGTTTTCTCATCAATCAAAACTAAAATCTTCCGTTTTGACTTTTTTAAAGTTTTAAGAATGACCACAACTGAAGCATTTCCTTGATATTGCGTTAGGTGGAAAATCTGATGAAGTAGGTCGTTTTTTTCTATCACAGAAAAATTTCGAAATATTTTCCAAAAATTTGCGTGCTTCAGTCTGATTCGTCGAAATCAAACTTTACATAATATATGTATTTTTGAAAATAAATGATTTTTGATCTTTTTCGAATATTTAATTAATTTTTGGGCCGGGATGTCCCAATAAATGAGTTCTGATTTATACCCGGGTCAGCATTGATTTTTTACATAGATGATCTGTGTTGACAGGTTAATCATCACTTAGGCTGTCCGAGGTTGTCCCCTAAGGCGAACCTATACCGGTTATACCCTCCTCGTAAAAAGTATTCGTCTCAAAAATTTTAAAAACTTTTAATTTTATAAAATCCAGAATTTGGGATCATATTACGGTTTTATTAAATTTTTACTAAAATTAATTTATAAGAATTTAATATTATTCAAAAAGTTTCTAGGAGATCAAAATCTAGAGTGAAATGGGTCTAGAAAATTTGCAATTTAAAGTGGAAATTTTCAAAAATG
>SCLH01001336.1:158337-184256 GCA_004367855.1 Oikopleura vanhoeffeni
GAATGAGAAAAAAAAATTGAATTCGGAGGGGCCGAAATAGCAGATTCTTAATTACTCAAAATATATTTTGTCGAATGATTGGAGTCCAATTATCTGAATTTGTCGCATTTTATCACGAGTCATCATACTGAAAGAGGAGGGATAAACAAAAAAAACTACAATTTTCACTGAATCGACCTTCGTTTTTGAGAGAAAATGTTAGAGTCAAAACTTTTACCAAATATGCGACATTGAGATGCATTTAAGTGCTTTTAATAGGACGCGTCCTATGAGTACCTAGCAGCTATGTATACAAAGCAGTGTTCTACGAAAAGTTTCCATAAAAAGATACCATGTCGAACGTATGTAGCAAAGACATATTTTTATGGTAAAGTAATGAAGTTTTCGTAGCACTTTTTTAGTCAGGTTTCTGAAAGGGATGACTTTTAACCCATTTTCTATCCCTTTGCATAAGATAGGAAAATTTGGGGGTAGGGATGGGAAATCGTCAAAAAGCCATCACTTTCGGAAGCCTGCTTTTAATATCATTAGGACGCGTCATTTTAGAAGCACTTCACAAAAAATTCAATGAAAAGTTCTTTATAATTTATTTTCATGAATATATGCTTGATGAAATCACATGCACAAATTTAACGTGTCACGACGCGTCATGATTTATGACTACGGAGCGCAGCGGTTAAAGTTCGAAGCTTTAGATAAAATAAAAGTTCAAACTACGAAGAAAAACATATAACCAAATATACAGTATGTGACATACTGTTTGTCATATTTTTGCTTGCCATGTCGGCTTTTTGCTTCAGATTACCTCCGGAGGTGTTTACCAGATTTAAATCGTCATTGAACAATGAACTACAGTAGTTACTCTGTTGAAGTTACCCCTGAACTTAGTTGAAAAAGGTAACTACAACAGATAAGGTGACTCCAACGAGTGATTGCTCGGGTAACTCCAACAGTGATTTACTCAATATTTTTCCAATTTGAGAGTTCTCTTTTTTTTAACTTATTTGATTAAAGTTGTGTCTGTTTTTTGTGTTTTAAAAAACAGACATAACTACTGTATGTCAATCAGATTCGAGCAAAAAGCCAACATGGCAAGCAAAAATGTACACACTGAATTTTTTCGGCATTTTGACCAGGGAAAATTCCGGTTCAAATTTTAAATTGACATTGGAATTCACCCGTAGCTTCTCGCAAGGTTCTGGTCACGCGTATCGGAAAGCTTTGCAAATTCTACACAAGAAAAAGGAGAATTTAAGCTTACAAAGTGTTCCACATTTTTTGGCCAAATGACCCAAATTTTTTTAGGAAATTTTCGAGTATTTTATTGTCTTAATAATAAATTAAACTTATCATCTTCAAAATTCATGTAACCGCTGTGAATGAGGGTTTTAGAACTCATTTTTTTGGAAATCGTCGTTTTTTCATTGACGGTTTTAGTTCAGTCTGTAGGGTTCCCGCTACGCACCGCATTTATAATGCGGAATCTATTTGCTAACAATAATATAAATTAAAAATAATACAGCCGTTTATTTTTCTTGTCAAACTTCAAAGAGAAATTCTTGACCAAACTTAAAGAGGTTTGACATTATAAAAAACTGTAGCACTTACTAAATTGAAATTAAAAGTTTATTTAAAATGTTTTGAATACTTTTAACTGAAGCGATTTGCAAAATGTACATAATGAAGCGATAGCAAAGTTAACAGAATTTTTTGCAGTTTATAATACGATCGGTAAAAAATTGAATTCAATAGGCCAATTTTGAAGGATTAATGGTAAAACGTCCAAAACGATAGATTTCCAGTTTTTTAGTCAGTCCTATAATAATAAGATTTTGATACATATTGGTGCATACATTTGAGTGATAATTATTAAGGTATTTTTTGTGAAGTATTTTCCCACCAAAGGGTTGAATTGTCTTCGTGTAAGCAGTAAATAAAGATTTTTTGAAGCTATAAATTAAGGAGTATACATTTTGGTCGACTTTTTTTCTCCTATCTTTTGCTATGAAAAATCTGTAGGCGCGCAAAGGCTTCCAATTAAAAATATAATCAAAAGTGCAATAATTAATTAATTTGTATTTCACATGTTATGCTGATGTCCGCGTACGCAGATTTAATAGCAAAAAATACACATTTTTTTAAAGATAAGACCAAAAATTTTGTCGACCAAAATTAATACTCCAACTTAATAATAATTAAAACGAACAATAAAATAATTAAAATAAAATAACAAAATTAACATAATAATTTTTGAAAGTTATGAAGAATATTATCATATAAAATGCATAAGGCAACGAACCGGGCAAAAATTTTAATTTGGGGATGAATAAAAATTTGAAAAAATCCAGAGTAAAATTTTACTAGTCAAAATACCAGCTTTTACAAAAATGTGACAGTCGATGTTTTTCCTTGAAAATGATTCAAACTTTTTTGAAATATAGCAATTGTGGTTTGACAACTTTTGAGCAGGGATCCCGGTATGTACCCTAAATATGCAGCTAAGCTCATATTTTAACACATAATTTGTAAGATTATGTTTCATTCAAGGTCAATCCGATTTCAGTCGAATTATAGCTTTAAATAGTCTCAATTTTGATAATAGGATTACAGTAGTATGGCCCAAGCATCCAAGGCCATCCTATTAAAGTCATTGGCAAAATTTCCTTCTACTAAAAACTCGTTTTCCCACTTTTTTCCCATGGTGTCCGTCCTTTTAAAGTCATATTGGCAGCTTTTCTGGCGTCTAGGTCGTCTTGTCTCACTGTCCTATCAAAGTCATACTACTGGATATAAATTCGGAAAACATTAATCCTTGCTCGGATTGGCGTGCTTTTTTTACCCCGAAAAATACTTTTAAAAAAGGAAAAAAACGCTGAAGAGCCAAAAATGTCCGAATTTATTTTTTTGTATTTATACACAAAAGTTTTAATATATATTTTTTTTCTGCCAAATTGCTGAAATAATACGTAAGTAAATTGTAAATTATTTAATGATTTTATAAATATGTTCACTTTATAAGGACACTTTGCGCCTTTGATTTGCAAATTTTTCTTAATAAAATTTTCAAAATATATTAGTATTTATGATTGTTTACCATAAGTTAATATGAAGTACTTTCTTAATTGAATTCGACATATTGCAAAATACTTGGATATCCGTTTATAAGGAAAACTTACTAGTTTTAGTTTCTCCTGAAAGAATTTTTGAAATGCTCGAAAAACTCAAAAAATGGGACTAATAATAAAAAATGCCTAACAATTATCTACGCACTTTTTGAAAAATTGCATAGGTTGAGGCTGAATTTTGCCCATTTTATGCGTATAGAAGAAGTCCTTTAAAAACAAAATTGATCTGAGGCGGCAGTATGTTTCGTTCACCAAAATCACAACCCCCGAGATAATGATCTGACGTAACCATGTCTCTCGCGGTAAAATAACACCGCCGATTTAAAAAAGGAAGCAAAAAATACCAACACACTGATTTTTTCGTGGTGGTATTAATTGATCAAAACTATTAATTGAACAAAAAAGTTTTATTGACCAAAAAAGTTTTTGTCATCAAAAAAAAGTATTGATCAAAAACTAATTGATTCAAAATTTTATCGATCAAAAATCGAAATACGACAATTAAGAGTCCAAAAGTACTTATTATATTATTAGTAAACAATAATTAGAGATAATTAAAGATATTTTACCGTAATCAAACTTTTTCATTTAATTTCAAAAGTTTTCGTCTAAAATTAAAATACAATTTAATTTATTTTTTTGATTAATAATTTTGAACAATTAAACATTTTTTGATTAATTACGATTTTTGACCAATTAATATTCCCTCGATTTTTTTTAATAACTAACGCCACTACTGTAGTACCCATTTACTGTGAGCGATTGTTTTTTATGTTTATGATACAAATTCCTTCTAATATTGACTACCTCTGACTGATAATACGTATTATTAATCAAGATCACAATCAGCCTAGGTAAAATGGAAACAAACGAAACTAAAATAATTGTCAAATACGCCCAAAAATCCCCCAGCAGGTAAATTATCGCAAAAAATTGATCTTGACCAGTGCCCGGTAGGGAGCAAAATATAAGGTTTATCGACAAGTACAGAATGAACGAAATAATTAAACCAGCATAATGTATCCATGTCCAAGTGAGCGTGTCTATAGCAAGGTGGCAAAAAGTGCTTAATAAACAGCCTGAGGTGACTACAGATCCCCAAACCATTATCCCGATTGTACTCTCTGGGTCAAATTGGTACTGACTGTAAATATAATACGGTAGATAGAATTGAACTAGAGACTGAAAAATTGCATCGGACATAGAGATCCAAAAACTGTACGGGCGATATGATTTGTTGTTTGAGCTTTCTTGAAATATATGCGGCTGGCGGAGGAGCTCTTCTGCAGGAAGGAATTTATCAATGGTTGCGTTCACCATAGGCGGCACCGAGTTAAATATTAACATGAATAATATCAAATTTATATCTTTGCAAGGGTTTCTCGTATAATTCGTCAATTTTTTGGAAGTTAAAAAAACAATTATAGCAAACGTTAGAAAAAACAAAATAAGAAAAAATTTATAGCAAAGTCATAATTTTGGAGCGCCGAACTCTCCAAAATAAAAATTTTGAAATAAATTATTAAATTTGTGAACGGCTAGTCTACACGTAATATGTATTCGAAAATGTGTTTTAAAATTGTATAGCTCTTCGCGATTGGTTCACGCGTAGTTTATGCTTGTTATATCGCTTAATTGCGTCGTTAAAAATCCCCAATAAAAAAAAATCAATATAAAAACGGTGAAGTTATAACAAAAAATCACATATTTCTAAAAAAATAAGTTCAGAGATATAAAAAAAAAGTTGTAAATTTTAGAAAATTTATGATTTTTGTAGTTTAATTTGCAAAATACTGAAGTATTTGTTAAAAAATGATGTTCATCATACAATACTAAATAAGTTAATGGAATGGAATGTTCAAAAAACGCGTAGACTTGTAGGTAGAAAGATATGAATGTGTAATAAAACACTAAAGTAGTAATTCCATTTACTTTAAGCGTAATGCATAAGAAACCCTAATCCATAATCATATTTGAGCCTGAAAAGCAAGAATATATTTGATACCAGAAAATCAATAAAATAAATATTGCATTTTTATAATAAAAATATTTGATCATTTGAGCCAATCTGGCATAATTCCAGTGCCCATGAGTGAGAAGTAATCTGGGTAAAAATCTAAATCTTGGCATTGCGTAATCTGAGGCCATTACAGCTTGGCGCCCCTCGTGGCCGGAAAGACCAATCCCGACATTTGCAGCTTGAATCATTGCGACATCATTTGCACCGTCTCCGATACTTAAAGTTCGACATCCAAGAATTTGAGAACATCTAAAATGGTGATGAGGTATCATAATTTTTGTCCGTCCGGGTTGTCCGTTTAAAGTCATACTACTGTACCATGGTCTTTGTCTATAAGAACATGTTCAATTTTACCGCACTATTGTGGCATTTTTGTAGACGCAAACTGCTCCAAAATTGAAAAATAGCGCTAAAGAGCCAAAATGCAAGTCAAAATTTTGCACAACTAAACTGCACCTGTCAAAATGCCTCTCTCGCTAAATTCCTGATCTATTTATTGATTTCGGAAATTAAAGTAGTCTGAAAAAGAGAGAATGTTAATCCACCTAAATGTAATCCCCCTTATTTTTGTGTCTGTTTTGGGCTAAACATTCTAGATTGGGGGTTTTTTCTGACGCTGATCAAGACGATAAATGTGGTTTCTAGCGAATTATAGAAAATTTTCGTTTCCAGAACAGTATATACCTTACAGGTACGCCTTACAATTTCTAAGCAAATTTTCGTAAATTAAGTGGAAAAACGTGTGGGGCATTTTCGCTGATTTCTGTTAAACGTTGATTGAATAACATTCGTCTGAAAAATGAGTATTTTTCTATTGAAGGCATCATAAATTATGATTCATAATCCATACGGCCAAAACGGAAAGTAATGGGAAATGCAAACATAAGGCCACTTTGGTGTCAAAAGATTCCGTCTTTAAGACCAAGCGGCCAAATTTGAACATGTCCTTATAGACAACAATGACAGATACTAATTCTGAGAAAAAAAACCTATATGACATTGAAGAATTCAAAATTCCGAAAATACCTTGACACAACTTCCCCCTTTAGCTTCGGGGTAGTTCTACAGCATAAAACAGCATTAACTTCATTGCATACTTTGATAAATTTCAAGTCATCATTTTCTAGAATCCACTCCACGTTTTCACCAGTGATACAAATCACTTTCCCCGACACTTTTTTTATTTCTTTAGTTTGACTTGTATTTTTCCAAAAATCTTTTATCCATGAAATAGGACTCTTTTTATTTTCAGGAGGGATCGAATTTTTTGCAACAAGTTCCTCATAAAGTTTGTTGATTATTTCCATGACCTCATCTTTATCATCAGAGGTCATCATAACAATTTCATCAGTTCTTTTGATCAAATTCGCACTTCGTCCAATTTCCAGCGCCGTTTGAACCTTATCTAGGGTGTCCAATCTATTTTTGGACTGAGTTTTTTATTTACTAGTATTATATTATTATTTCGCCTTTGAGAATTGTGAAAAATACTAAAATCGCATTTTCGACCTTTTCGAAACTTAAATATCTAATTCCTTCCAGACAATATAGCCTAATTAAGTAAAATTTTCACAGAACACTTAAGGGGGTTGTGGGTGTAGAATGTTGGAGCTGCTGAGGAAATTGCCCTCTCCTCCAGCTGGACTGGAAGGGTCGATGACGGGCAGATAAGAATAAATTAGAAAACAAAATACTGCAGACTAAAACCTTCTCTATCAACTGCAAGTAAATTTTTTGATTTTGGTGAAGGGTGGCTCACCAGTGCCGTACTGAAAAACCGGTAAAAATATGTTCTCAATTCACAAAAGTTGATAATTCTCGGTCAATTTTGCTTTAAATTGATTCAAACAAAAATGTTTCGTGAAAGTACCACGTTTTCAAATAGTTGGTAATTTGTCCAGTTTAAAAAAAATCTCCTTCGGTTTTTAGACGGTAAAAATGAAATTCAGAAATTTTGTTTATTCTCGGTCAATTTTGCTTCAAATTGAATAAAACATACTTTTTATAAAACGTACAGTATGTAAACAAATTGTTCGAGACTAAAAGCTCCAATTTCCTCTGGATTGAAAGTAATTCTCCTGCCAATTATAGGTTTTGATCCAGAGAAATTTTCCTTGTTGGTCTCGAACAATTTTTTTACATACTGTATGACGTCTGCGAAAATTCTCGTTAGCTGAAAAGGGAATTCTCTGTTGGTTTTTAGCGTGAAAAAAGGGATTCATTCGATATCCATTATTATCCCCGGGTCCCTTTAGAAACTTATTCCCTATTCTTTAACAGGCAAATAAGTTTTTAAAGTGACCCGGGGATAATAATGGATATAATTTCTAAGCACAGGTGGGAGAAAAAAATAACAACATGTGTTGTCATTGTAATGATCATGCGTGAGTTGTTTCTTGTCAAGAGCGACCAATCAGAGCGTTATATTTTTTTCATAATAGTTTTTTCCCACGATTCGAGAACAAAGAAACAATTTTCTTCAACTCTTGCTTTATTTACACCCACAACCCCCTTAAGTTAAAACGATAGCATGGCAATCTTATAGTCGAGTTTTTTTTTGATCGGGCGACTCAACAATTCTAGAACGGCAAATAACCAACGTTTTCTGACAATCATATTATTTTGGAAATAATTTTTTTGACATTAGGCTTGAGCCTAAAATTTGAATTTTGAAGGTTGTCCGAGGTCATCAAATTTAGATGCTTGAAAAAATTTTCGTAGATCACGAATATTTATTTTTCTAATTTTAAAGTTTAGCCTGAATTTTGATTGGTCGAAATTTTAACCAATCAAAATGACGGATTTCAATGTCTCATGAAACATAGTTTTTCTTGTTATTTCAAAAATATAAATATCAATGTATGTTCATTATCAAGCTAAAGCCTTGTCAAATGTCTTGACAAATGTCTTTTTTCGGTTTAGAAATTTGTCAAAAAATTACAAATGTGATATTTGTAATTGTTTGCTCCTGGACACCCCAACCTTATCTCCTGTCAGCACCCAAACTGCCAAATCAGCATTTCGCAAAGTGGCAATTGCTTCGGCGACACCGTCTTGTAGACGATCCTCGATAGCTGTTGCACCAAGCAGTTCAAGATCACTTTCGATCGTAGCGTATAGCTTTGAAAGTTCTTCTTCTGATCCGGTTGACTCGACCATTCGAATTCTTTCAATAAGTTCGACCGTTTCGTCGCTTGTGAATTTTCTTCTGGCTAGACATAATGTTCATAAATAGGATAAAAAATTTAAAAATTCTATTTTGTAATGTGACACGGTCACTGACACCAATGGAACAAATCAATTTTCGTTCAATTTTGTAATTTGACACCAATGAAACCAAAAGAGAAATTTCTTTCCGTTGAGATGGTGTATTTCTAAAAATGTTAAAAATTTTGCTCGCTAGGTCATTTTTGTTTTCCCTCATATCGATTTAGCCTAAAAACTGAATAATTTTTAAATTAGGATACTTTTCGAATTTAAAAAAATGACCATAGGTGCCGCTTTATAGTGAAGTAAGAGCCGTTTATAAAAAAAATAAAAACGGATCACAGGAGGAGGCCCGATATCGCCACAACAAACCTATACAATTTCTGGATTTTTAGCTTAAATTATTTTAGTGCCCAAATCGCCGAAAGAGAAAATATCGCCATAATTGCGTGGGCGTTTGAGTTTTAAATAACAAATTACTTGAAGTGCGTCATAAATGACGTCATATTTCAAAATTGAATTTCCCAAATCTACTCCTTTGAATTTTTGTTTGATTGCGTTTGTTGGTGTTCTTAATTCTACATATTTTGGTATTTTACTTCATGTGAACCTATTGTAAAACTTCTTATATAATTGAAAAGCTGGTCAAATTATGACGTCATTTCGGACGCGCACGCGTTTTTCATTTTTGAACGCAAAATTTAATATATCTCCGAATTTTTTTGGCAAACGACTTTCAGCGGTACTGCCCCCCTGTAATTGATGTGCCTGCAAATTTTCTACTCGATTAAATATTTTCGAAAGTTCCAATTAAAAATGTATTTTGGTTTTCAACCCTATGCCTGAGTCCAGTTTTCGCATACTCATTCACATGATCTTCAGTTTGGTCCCTCCACGCCGAATTACTTTTCAACCTTTTAAAAACGGCTGAATCAGCCCCTTTTACCAGTAATACACTTCCTTCATTCGGATCTTGACTTTCAACCAGTACCGACATCATTTTCCGGTCTGAGTCAAATGGTAAAGTTGCAATGTATCGAACTTTGAGGAGATTATTTATATCTGGTATTCCACCAGTTTTTTGCGGCCAAGTTATTACGGCATTTCGTGCGGCTCTTTGCATCAGGACCACTCCATAGCATTTAGCTGCATAAACTAGGGCTGCTTTCTATAGGGATCGTTATTAGTCAAAAGAAATAGGAATTTTAAAACATGAATGAAAAGCATATTTATTTCATTTGAGATCAAAATTTAAACTAAAATATAAATATTGAGAAAAATGTGATTGGTTGGTTTTTTTGGAAGAGTATTTTATCTCGATGATATAGCTCGGCACATACGATCTTTTTGAAATTTTTGGTCGGCATACAACCTATAACACAACATGACACTTTTTTCGATTTCCGGTTTTACAGGATATTTACCAAAAATTACATGTACTTTGAAAAGTTCATTTTAGATCGAATTTATTTAAAAATTTATTGATTTTGAGAAAATTTTATTGTTAAAAAAATGGCTTCACTAGCTGTATTAACAAATTTCGTAAGATTTTCGTATTTCAAACCATCAGGGCAGTGTTCTAAAACGGGATGAGTTTTCAATCCCGATCCCGCCCGGTCCCGACTCATAATTTTTGTTTAAATCCCGATCCCGAGTGTTATAATTTTTTTCAATCTCGATCCCGCCCAATCCCGAGTGTTATAATTTTTTTCAATCCCGATCCCGAGGTCGGGATATCCCAATCCCGACTCGGGATCCCGAATAATCCCGTTTTTTTTGTTTTTAAATCTATGTTCTGTTATTTATCACGAATTTCCTGTATTTATATAACTGTTCTTCAATACAGATATGACAGCCATTCTACATTTGTTTCCGATCCCGTTTTAGAACACTGCATCAGGGTATTACCGTTTTTGAATCTTTTTCTTATAAAAATTTCCAAAATATCAGATCGAATAAATATTTTGAAAAGTCAAGATTTTTTAGAACAAAATATCAAGAAAAGGTTCTGCTCTGATTGTCTGAAATTCGAAGATGTGACGAAATTCGAAAATAACTTCAGTGATGCGAATTCATTTTTTTCTCAATTTCAAAATTGTAGTTTGATAAAATATTTAATTTTTAAAAATGGCCGTATTTTTCATAGAAACTGTTTTTAATTTAAAGATTTTATAAAAAAAATAAAAAAAATTTTGTACTTTCGATTGCATAAAAAATTCAAATTTGTTTTGTTTTTTGTATTTTTTCCAGATTTTGTTTGGTGTTCACCGTTAAAAATTTTAATAATAGTTTTGCTATGAATTTGTGATCCCTGACTTCATCGGGTGATTCAGATTCGTATAAAACGTCGCTCGGGTTGAGAAAGGCACTTGTATCTTCAACCGGTTGAAATGAAACATTTTTTAGGTCCAAAGTTACCGGTCTAGCCGGTTTCGCATTTGGAGACGATTTGAATGACTCATTTTCTTCGCCGTTTTTTTCTACTGGGAACGTTGTCGTCGGAATCTGTGAATTTTCTTCGGAAATTTTTGGAGGACGATTGCTTTTTTTCATCACGGAGGTTTTTATTGAAGTGGTGAATTTATTCATGGTATTCACAAAAATATCGATTGGTGTTTTTGAACCAGTCGGCGTTTTTGGCAAATTTTTCAACTTTTTTTCGCGCTGCTCGATTGAAATAACCACATTGTTACAAGTTGATAAACACAGGAAAAAATCTCGGATTATATCCTCGGTTTCTTCAAATTTTGTTATATTATCAACAAGATCTTGATCTGGTAAAACTTTTGTCTCAGGGTCACTATCTTTCATAAGTTTTCTATTTTTGGGTGGGTAAAGTACATATGTAATTAATATTAGTGTGGTTTGGGTCTATAAGGACAGCTGAGCTTTTGCCATATTGTCCTTAGGTTTTTGATAAGTGTTTTATATTTTCACTTTAGTGAAAAAATATGAAAACGTTTAGTGAAGCATTTTTAAAATAAGGACAAATGTTTTCACTTTAAAACTTTTAAAAAATTGGGAAATTGTCCCTTCTCGACCAAATTGTCCTTATAGAGGAACATGAAAATCTCAAGCTAAAGGTTTCTGGTATATTTTTCCATAATTTTATTATAAACGCACACCACAGTGGTTTGCGTCTATAGCCTATAGGGACAGCTGAAATTTTGCCGTAGTGTCCTAATTTTAAAAATGCTTCACTAAAGTCACAAGGTTTTGGAAGCAATTTATCAAGAATAAAAGTTTATTTTGCTGAAAAATAATAAATAAATTGTTTTTGCTCTTTGGTCAAAATTTTCCGAAAAACAAGTGATTTATAGATTTTATCCCAAAAAACAGGAGTTTTATAATTGTTTTGCCATGGCAAAAAAATTATAAAACTCCTAGCACATGCTATTTAGTCAAATTTGTCTGAAAAACAAAAGTTTAACGATATTTTTCCGAAAAACAGGTGTTACATAAACTGTAAATACGAAAACCTTTTTTGCCACTTTCCTTAAAATCTTTTCAAAATGGCATATTCACAATATCAGAAATTGTCTTAATTAATTAATAGAGAGACACGCCAAAATAAAAAGCGTAGGTATTGGCCAAATTGTCCTTGACGAGGGTGTATAGATATACACCAAACCACTGTAGCTTATGGGATTTATTTGGAAATTT
The DNA here is from genome assembly GCA_004367855.1 of Oikopleura vanhoeffeni. Taxonomy (NCBI): domain Eukaryota; kingdom Metazoa; phylum Chordata; class Appendicularia; order Copelata; family Oikopleuridae; genus Oikopleura; species Oikopleura vanhoeffeni. The sequence goes on from SCLH01001336.1 coordinate 170,353, forward strand.
CCGCCAAGGAGTTAAAATTATTTGATGAAAGTTTTTATAAAGGCAAAATCCTCATTTCCCACCCTATCCTATTTGCCTCTTCTACAATTTTATCAACGTTTGAGGCGGTGACTTTTCGGTGATGTTTCTTAGGCGGTCGATGCGCTTCAAATTCTTCATTACAAGAACTTTCTACAATGACACTTTGCGTAGGTGGACTGTGAACTTGCTCATCTGAAGTCATCAAAATATTTTTGGCCTGTTGCAAATGGGGATAATTTACGCCAGCAATACTGGCACACCGGAAAACCATTGAATTTTCGGTAAGGGTGCCCGTTTTATCGCAAAAAATGTGCTGAATGTTTCCTAATTCTTCAGTGATGTTTAAAGCTCGGCAGGAGACGCCTTCATTATGTTCAACGGAAAATAGTTCAATATCTTGCTCGATGAAATAAACCTGAATGTATAGATAAAATAATTTGTTTTTGGGAAAATCAAAGTGCTCAAATTCGAGGTGATAACAAAGTCGACAACCAAGCAATTCATGAGAAAAAAAATATTCAAAATTTTATGATTTTTTTCAAAATGAAGTTTAAAATATTTGCTTCAATTTAACAACTAAAACTTCAAAATATCATCTTGACGTAAGTCAATTTTCTGGTCAGTGTTTTCCTGGCTTTTCTTTGGGCCTATTTTCGAATCCAAGCTTTTCCGAAATTTTTTTGCTTGAAGTGACCTACGTGGTGATAGATTTTCCGGCGACTGATGTTCAAAAACGGTGGTTTATTGCATATTCTAGAAAAAATAAACACTTCAATGAAAAAGGATGTTCCGTTTTGAAAAGGTGGTTTCGTGAAGGTTAACCTTTCGTAAACGAATCTAGAAGTCTAACTTTAAAAAAAGGTTTTTACATATTTTTTGCAAGCTACTTGTAATAAACTGTAGTTCAACAAACTAACTACATAATATAGTTTCCTGACTGCGCAGTTTGGCTCATTTGTTATCGATAAAGATCAATTCCAGTGACCAGTACCCTTAAAGATACAGTCCTAATTGACACAAATACGTGATTATTTTGCAGGTTTTTCTATTTTGAAAAAATGTTTGTTGTCATTATAAAACTGAGTTGATTTTTTCAAGATAAGCCTGGTCGTTCAGAAATGAGGCAGTTTTTTGGCAAAAAAATTCGCCAATATTGGTACATTTGGCAATATGGGGCACCCCTTTTGTACTGGGGGCATATAACAGGAATTATTTTAGCTAAAAATGGTGATTTTGCGTAGGTTAAATTCGGAAATATCAGCACTTTCGGCAATATTGGGCCGGCAATACTGCCCCCCCCTGTAACGAATATTGGTATCGATATTGGCTATATCCTATAGGCCTTTACTTTCGCGTTCGTCTAATGAGAGCACCTTATATCACGAAGATGACCAATAAGACCTTCGAAAATAAGCTCAAGCGCGAACGCGAAAGTAGAGGCCTAGGTATCCCCTTTGAAGATACAATTATAGTTTGGCAAGCCAAGAAGGTCTTTGAATCATAAAAAAATTACCTGGGCAAGTTTTACGAGTTCTATCGAAACATATAACGAAATCGGAATTAGAATTTGTAGCAAAATAACCATGGTTAAAAATATAAAAAATCCAGCCGAAAAATTGTTCCTTGATTCTTCTACATCACCTCCCTTCTTATTGTACCAATCTGTCCATACAACCGAAGATGTTTCTCTTTCCCATAAAACCGAGGCCACCGCGGCTGATAGACATAAAATAATGAGCAAAACAACACACCAGATAACGTCACGGTTCATAAGTCGTTCTAGATAAGAAACTTTTTTTCGTGGGTCATTATTGTTCAAAACTGCCTTTGTATTGCATCCGGAATACACTACCACTGCCGTTATCGAATCGGTATTACGTAATACACACCCACGCAATATTAAATTATTATTTTTGACCGGTATTCCATCAGTTGAAAGTGGGAAATTTTCAAGATCGGTTAAATAACCAGAAAAGTGGTTGATATTTGCGTTTGGTGGTTGAGTAAATAAAGCATGCTGAAACTGGGTGTCAATGGTTTTTCATTATTTGTAAATGATGAAACATATGTTTGATCATTAAAATTCCAAGTTATCTACATTAGGTAGCTTTTTTTAACATGGCCCACCCTACTCAGTCATTTTCCTCGAAGATCATACCAGATATCAACATACGGTTTTTTCTATGTGTAGCCAAGAAAATTTTTGGCACCCAAAACTTTTCGTTTTGTTCCTAATCAACCGGTAAATAATGTTCAAAACCGGAAGTCCATAGGTTAGAATCTCAGTCAGCTCAATTTTTTTGTTTATTTTAATCGAAATGTATGTATTCTTGATAGTTAGCAGTTGATAGGTGGTAATTTATTAACTAAAACGTGCAAGGAACAACATTTTAAATACATTTATTTATGAAAAAAATTTTTCGAAAATTTTCCTTATTTGCCTCAAAAAAACCGGTTATTTCAAAAATGGATTACCGGCCAACCGGTGAAGGAGAAAAAACAAAAAGTTTTGGGCGCCACAAATTTACTTGGCTACACATAGCAGAAAACCGTTTGTTGATATCTGGTATGGTCTTCGAGGAAAATGACTGACTAGGGTGGGCCATGTTAAAAAAAACTACTTTATTGATTTTATAGTCAAGGAACAATTCAAAATTTGATATTTTTGAATGTTCCGTCATTTATTATTTACTCCGGCGGCTTATTTTCAGCGGGATGATTTTCAGTGGTTCACTGATTTTTAAAATTTCAAAATTACATAAACCGGTTACCAGAATTCAGGTGATATGAGACTGATTTTGTAACCTTTTGTCTTAAAATGTTCTGACCAATATTTGTTGGGGACAAATTTTGTAACAGAACGCCATTGCATATCAAAGGCAATTCCATGACGATTCAAAATATATCAAAATTATTTTGTATTATGTGAGATGACCTCAAAATCATCAACACTGGTTTTGTGAGCTTTAAAAACGTTGTTCATCGGTTTTATCCGTTTGAGATTATCAAAATTAATCATTTCACACTAATTTCCTTCAAATTTTTGAGCGAAGAAATCTTGAGGTCAAATTTGGTAATATGACACCAGTTGGGGTCAGAATACGAAAATATTCCGGCCTACAAAAAGCCGCGAAGTTGTTTTTATTAAAATGTTTGACTAGGAAAATTTCAAATTTCTAGCGTCCTTTCGAAGCTACGATAATGTATAACATAAAATATTCGAAAGATAAATATAAAAGAATAAATTTCATCTTTCACACCCTAGCTTAAAATGTTGATCTTCATGGACGATATCTCCATCAATACTACTGATTCTCGACGAAACTTGGGAATCTGGAATGTGAATTACATCTTTCTGTTTTAAATTAGTTTCGCCGTCTAAATTTGCAGTTTCGATGAAACAAATCGGATCTTTATTTGACGATCCTATTAGGAGACAATCTGCGGGAATGACGTCGTTTAAACCAATATTTATTATATCGCCAACACGGATCTGACGCCATTTCAAGGTGGTGTACACTCCACAACGTAAAACTAAACACGTCTGGGAGTTAATTTCTTCAAAAAGCTTATCAAAAAAGGTCTTCGCCATTAAATTTCGTTGATCTGAAAACGTATCGTTTTGTCCATATAAAAAATTGCCAAAAATGCTCTACATCGATAGCGCTAAAGAGCTTTAGCATGCAAGCGAAATGTTCGCACGTTTTAGCAAATTTCCGAAAAGCTTGTTAGTCGACTAGGTATTTTTTGCTAAAAAAAATAGATTTTCAGGAAAATATTGTATTTTTTTTTGATAACCTGATAACTTTTTTTGATTTTTAGGGCATAATTCGTCTTTAATTTTCATGCATTTTAAGCAATACTATTTTTGCATATTTGGACATGTTTGGTTAAAAATTTGCTGGTTTGTCATCAGGGACGAACGTGTTTTTGAAAATTACGTAGGTTTTGCCCAAATTTCGGCCGTGATGTCCTCATATATAAAAACAACAGGACAGTAAATTGACTTGCAAATTTTCTTAAAGCCCGTTTTTTGTGTCATCTGTAACAAATAAATATTTTCGATTACGATCGGATCGTGACGATCCCAAAGTACCAAGAAAAATATTTTTTTCTAAAGTAAAGAAATAAATGTATTTCAGTGGTGAAGCTATCTTTAGCATGGAAACATTTTCTACTTTTTTACTTAAAAAGTTTTCGGTCGAAATCGTTGTTTCGAGAAGATGAGTTTCCGAATTTGTAAACGTCGAAATTACGAAAAAATTTCGCGCAAAAATTTTTTTAAGCCTCTCCTTTGTCACTTTTCCTCCTCCTCGAATCTTCATAACCATCTTTTACAGCTGTTACTGCCAAAATAAAAATAATTGGGCAAAGTGCAAGATAGGGATTAATAGCATTTATCTGCGGTACAAAATTGATAACTCCAATAAAGACAAAATAGACATTTGCAAATCGGTGAAACTGCTCGAATAAATTTTTGGGGAGAAAGTTGAGATACGAGTATTTTGTTGTTTTGATCTCATTGGACGGACGTAGTTTTTGGGTCTTTAATAGTTTTCGCAATTCTTCAGTCAGCTCAGACTCCTTTGCGTCTTCAAATCGGTACGTAGGGATAACACCATATGAACACATTTCATACTTCAAAACTCACCAGCGAAAACGGGAGCTTTCTAAATTTATATGCTATTTTATAAGGCGAAAATACAAATTGGGGTACAGAAGGTAAATATGAAAAAACGAAAATTAGTCAATTCCTAAAAAAATTACATCTGCCGGGGCTGGCCGTTTAAAGTCGGTTGGCGTAAATTTTGGGTTTTCCCTGTCCATCCGGGTTGTCCGTTTAAAGTCATACTACTGTAACGTCATACTAGTGTAAAAACTGCTTTTTTTAACGCTGTGGCGTACACGTTTAATTACTAGTTGTACCCTTGGGTGTACCGCAACAGGGTACATGTTATCAGTTGAGGATATTAGCTAAACTTTCACGAATAATTTTCTAAAAAAGATGAAAATTTGAAAAAAATCTAGAAACCAAAAATAATTCTAGGTCTTAAAATGACCAGAAAAAAATTCTCTAAAAGATACAATGATAAAATCGATAACCATTTTTGACTGTTGAAATTTCTTATTGCAAATCGTCTAAATGCTTTATTCAATCTGCAATGTCAAAAAAAATTTTATTTTAGCCAAAACATTCTCTGCCAAATTTAAAATGATTAACAATTGATTTTGCTGTTTTACGACTATAAAGTATTTTTTTATTGGCTTGAAAATGATGATGCGAGACTTGTACTCCAAACTTGTTATCCTTTATAGTTCAACGGTGTATTATAAAGCCACCCACGTAAATATTGTATTTTTATTCGTTTACTTTTTTAAAGGACAATAAATATTTTTGGCGAAAATCTTAGAAATATCCATCACTGGAAAAAAATGCTCTGATTTCTGAAAATTATTTTTTCGGAATTTAACAAAATTATACATCGATTCCGGAAAAGTTTCCTATAAAATTGGCCGTCAAAATTAATTTTTAGTCAATTTTGCCAATATTTTTCAATTTAAAAAAAAACAGGGAAGTCTAGTACTATTAAATATCGTCAAGCTGATAGGTAGCCTGGTCACGGTTTCACTAAAATACATTTTTGCAATAGAAATCTACATCGGTTTAGCAGTTACCTTATGAATGTTCTTAAAGTTCATCAGCTTCAAAGTAGTATCAAAAAACGCAGAATTTAATTTCAAGATTTTTGAGAGTACAAATCATAGACCTAAAATGACCTCTTAAGCGATGATGACCTCTCAAAGAGCTTGAAAATTTATAAACGAAAACGATCGAAAAATGTTGTTATTAGTATCAAAATTTTTAAAATCCAAAAAAAAATAATTTATGCATGAAAAAATGACAAATAGGCCTATAATTTCAGTATGATCAGAAAACTTAAAAAAAACCTAACCACGCTACTGATAGGCCCCCCGACAGGGGCCCAACCATTTTGTCCGTTTAGAGAGGTTTGCGATACACTGAAATTCTCATTTTGTCCGTTTAGAGCCTTTTCGGGTTTTTAGAAAAATGCGTAGGTTTTTCACTGATATAGAGAATTTATTTCATGTCAGCAGTTAGAAGATTTTTCCAGAACAAAAAGCATTATTTGAGTGACTGATCCAAAACATCTGTAGAGTCAGACTGTCTAACAGAGTAAACTACTCTTTGAGAAATTCAATTTGGAACAATCAAATAGATCAAATGCCTTTTCTTCTGGAAAATTGCGGCTTTCAAATTCTGACATAAAATAATTCATCATTTTGGCTCATTAGTTTTGAAAATAAAACTTGATGAAATTTTTCAGCGCAGATTTTCGGGCATTAATTGTGCGCACCTGAGGCTCGATTCTTATACTGCTTAGGGGTGTCATTATAGATGTACACCAAAACCACGTAAGCTTATGGGATTTATTGATGATCCCCGCACCAAGGATTAAAATTAATTTGATGAAGAGTTTTATAAAGGCAAAATCCTCATTTCCCACCCTACCATTTGCCTCTTCTACAATTTTATGCAAACATTTGAGGCGGTGACTTTCGGTGATGTTTCTTAGGCGGTCGCATGCGCTCATAATTCTCTTACAGAACTCTTTCTACAATGACCACTTTGCGTAGGTGGACTGTGAACTTGCTCATGCTGAAGTCATCAAAATATTTCTGGCCTTTGCAAATGGGGATAATTTACGCCAGCAATACTGGCACCAACCGGAAAACCATTGAATTCGGTAAGGGTGCCCGTTTTATCGCAAAAAATGTGCGAATGTTTCCTAATTCTTCAGTTGATGTTTAAACTCGCAGGAACGCACCTTCATTATGTTCAAACGGAAAATAGTAGTACAATATCTTTGGCTCGATAAATATAAACCTGAATGTATAGATACAAATAATTGTGTTTTGGGAAATCAAAGTGCCAATTCGAGGTGATAACAAAGCGACAACCAAGCAATTCATGAGAAACAATATTCAAAATTATGATTTTTTTTCAAAATGAAGTTAAAATATTTGCTTCAATTAACAACTAAAACTTCAAAATATCATCTTGACGTGTCAATTTTCTGGTCAGTGTTTCCTGGCTTTTCTTGGGCCTATTTCGAATCCAAGCTTTTCCGAAATTTTTTTGCTTGAAGTGACCTACTGGTGATAGACTTTTCCGGCGACTGATGTTCAAAAACGGTGGTTATTGCATATCTAGAAAAAATAAACACTTCAATGAAAAAGGATGTTCCGTTTTGAAAGGTGGTTTCGTGAAGGTTAACCTTTCGTAAACGATCTAGAAGTCTAACTTTAAAAAAGGTTTTACATATTTTTTTGCAAGCTACTGTAATAACGTAGTTCAACAAACTAACTACATAATAGTTTCCTGACTGCGCATTTGGCTCATTTGTTATCGATAAAGATCAATTCCAGTGACCAGTACCTTAAAGATACAGTCCTAATTGACACAAATCGTGATTATTTTGCAGGTTTTTCTATTTTGAAAAAATGTTTGTTGTCATTATAAACCGATTGATTTTTCAAGATAAGCCTGGTCGTTCAGAAATGAGGCAGTTTTTTTGGCAAAAAAATTCGCCAATATTGGTACATTTGGCAATAGCCTTTTGTACTGGGGCCAATAACAGAATTATTTAGCTAAAAATGGTGATTTTGCGTAGGTTAATCGAAATATCAGCACTTTCGGCAATATTGGGCGGCAAAACTGGCCCCCCCTGTAACGAATATTGGTACTGATATTGGCTATAGCCTATAGGCCTTTACTTTCGCGTTCGTCTAATGAGAGCACCGTATATCACGAAGATGACCAATAAGACCTTCGAAAATAAGCTCAAGCGCGAACGCGAAAGTAGAGCCTAGGATCCCCTTGAGATACAATTATAGTTTGGCAAGCCAAGAAGGTCTTTGAATCATAAAAAAATTACCTGGGCAAGTTTTACGAGTTCTATCGAAACATATAACGAAATCGGAATTAGAATTTGTAGCAAAATAACATGGTAAAAATATAAAAATCCAGCGAAAATGTTCCTTGATTCTTCTAATACCTCCCTTCTTATTGTATCCAATCTGTCCATAACACCGAAGATGTTTCTCTTTCCCATAAAACCGGGCACCGCGGCTGATAGACATAAAATAATGAGCAAAACAACACACCAGATAACGTCACGGTTCATAAGTCGTTCTAGATAAGAAACTTTTTTTCGTGGGTCATTATTGTTCAAAACTGCCTTGTATTGCATCCGGAATACACTACCACTGCCGTTATCGAATCGGTATTACGTAATACACCACACGCAAATATTAAATTATTATTTTGACCGGTACCCAGTTGAAAGTGGGAAATTTCAGATCGGTTAAATAACCAGAAAAGTGTTGATATTTGCGTTTGGGTTGAGTAAATAAAGCATGCTGAAACTGGGTGTCAATGGTTTTCATTATTTGTAAATGATGAAACATATGTTTGATCATTAAAATTCCAAGTTATCTACATTAGGTAGCTTTTTTTAACATGGCCCACCTACTCAGTCATTTCCTCGAAGATCAACCAGATATCAACATACGTTTTTCTATGTGTAGCAAGAAATTTTTGGCACCCAAAACTTTTTCGTTTGTTCCTAACAACCGGTAAATATGTTCAAAACCGAAGTCCATAGTTAGAATCTCAGTCAGCTCAATTTTTTGTTTATTTAATCGAAATGTATGTATTCTTGATAGTTAGCAGTTGATAGGTGGTAATTTATTAACTAAACGTGCAGGAACAACATTTTAAATACATTTATTTATGAAAAAAAATTCGAAAATTTTCCTTATTTGCCTCAAAAAACAGATTATTTCAAAAATTGATTACCTGCCAACGCTGGAGAAGGAGAAAAAACAAAAAGTTTAGCGCGCCACAAATTTACTTGGCTACACATAGCAGAAAACCGTTTGTTGATATCTGGTTGGTCTTCGAGAAAATGACTGACTAGGGTGGGCCAGTTAAAAAAACACTTTATTGATTTATAGTCAAGGACAATTCAAAATTTGTATTTTTGAATTGTTCCGTCATTTATTATTTACTCCGCGGCTTTTTCAGCGGGATATTTCATGGTTCACCGATTTTTAAAATTCAAAATTACATAAACCGGTTACCAGAATTCAGGTGATATGAGACTGATTTTGTAACCTTTGTCTTAAAATGTTCTGACCAATTGTTGGAATAAATTTGTAACAGACGCCATTGCATATCAAGAGCAATTCCAGGACGATTCAAAATATTCAAAATTATTGTATTATGTGAGATGACCTCAAATCATCAAACTGGTTTGTGAGCTTTAAAAACGTGTTCATCGGTTTATCCGTTGAGATTACAAAATTAATCATTTCACACTAATTCCTTCAAATTTGAGCGAAGAAATCTGAGGTCAAATTTGGTAATGACACCAGTTGGGTCAGAATACGAAAATATTCCGGCGTACAAAATGCCGCGAAGTTGTTTTTATTAAAATGTTTGACAAGGAAAATTCAAATTTCTAGCGCCCTTTCGAAGCTACGATAATGTATAACATAAAATATTGTGAAAAGATAAATATAAAGAATAAATTTCATCTTTCACACCCTAGCTTAAAATGTTGATCTTCATGGACGAATCTCCATCAATACTACTGATTCTCGACGAAACCTTGGGAACTGGAATGTGAATTACATCTTTCTGTTTAAATTAGTTTCGCCGTCTAAATTTGCAGTTTCGATGAAACAAATCGGATCTTTATTTGACGATCCTATTAGGAGACAATTGCGGGAATGACGTCGTTTAAACCAATATTTATTATATCGCCACACGGATCTGACGCCATTTCAAGGTGGTGTACCTCCACAACGTAAAACTAAAACGTCTGGGAGTTAATTTCTTCAAAAAGCTTATCAAAAAAGTTCTTCGCCATTAAATTTCGTTGATCTGAAAACGTATCGTTTTGTCCTTATAAAATGCCAAAATGCTCTACATCGATAGCGCTAAAGAGCTTTGCATGCAAGCGAAATGTTCGCACGTTTTAGCAAATTTCCAAAAAGCTTGTTAGTCGACTAGGTATTTTTGCTAAAAAAAATAGATTTTCAGAAATATTGTATTTTTTTTGATAACCTGATATAACTTTTTGATTTTTAGGCATAATCCGTCTTTAATTTTCATGCATTTTAAGCAATACTATTTTGCATATTTGGACATGTTTGGTTAAAAATTTGCTGGTTTGTCATCAGAGACGAACGGTTTTTGAAATATTACGTAGGTTTGCCCAAATTTCGGCCGTGATGCCTCATATATAAAACAACAGGACAGTAAATTGACTTGCAAATTTTCTTAAAGCCCGTTTTTTGTCATCTGTTAACAATAAATATTTTCGATTACGATCGGATCGTGACGATCCAAAAGTAAAAAAAAATTTTCAGAAAATTTTTTTCTAAAGTAAAGAATAAATGTATTTCAGTGGTGAAGCTATCTTTAGCATGAAACATTTTCTACTTTACTTAAAAAGTTTCGATCGAAATCGTTTGTTTCGAGAAGATGAGTTCCGAATTTGTAAACGTCGAAATTCCGAAAAAATTTCGCGCAAAATTTTTTTTAAGCCTCTCCTTTGTCACTTTTCCTCCTCCTCGAATCTCATAACCATCTTTTACAGCTGTTACTGCCAAAATAAAAAAAATAATTGGGCAAAGTGCAAGATAGGATTAATAGCATTATCTGCGCAACAAAATTGATAACTCCAATAAAGACAAAATAGACATTTGCAAATCGATGAAACTGCTCGAATAAATTTTGGGGAGAAAGTTGAGATACGAGTATTTGTTGTTTTGATCTCATTGACGGACGTATTTTGGTGTCTTTATAGTTTTCGCGAATTCTCAGTCAGCTAGACTCCTTGGCGCTCAATCGGTACGTAGGGATAACACCATATGAACACATTTCATACTCAAACTCACCAGCGAAAACGGGAAGCTTTCTAAATTATATGCTATTTTATAAGGCGAAATACAAATTGGGGTACAGAAGGTAAATATGAAAAAACGAAAATTAGTCAATTCCTAAAAAAATTACATTGCCGGGCTGGCCGTTTAAAGTCGGTTGCGCGTAAATTTTGGTTTTCCCTGTCCATCCGGGTTGTCCGTTTAAAGTCATACTAACTGTAACGTCATACTAGTGTAAAAACTGCTTTTTTTTAACGCTGTGGCGTACACGTTTAATACTAGTTGTACCTTGGGTACCGCAACAGGGTACATGTTATCATGTTGAGGATATTAGCTAAACTTTCACGAATAATTTCTAAAAAAATGAAAATTTGAAAAAATCTAGAAACCAAAAATAATTCTAGGTCTTAAAATGACAAAAAAAATCTAAAGATACAATAATAAAATCGATAACCATTTGATCTGTGATTGAATTTCTTATTGACAAATCGTCTAAACTTATTCAATCTGCAATGTCAAAAAAAATTTTATTTTAGCCAAAATTCTCTGCCAAATTTAAAATGATTAACAATTGATTTTGCTGTTTACGACTATAAAGTATTTTTTATGGCTTGAAAATGATGATGCAGACTTGTACTCCAACTTGTTATCCTTATAGTTCAACGGTGTATTATAAAGCCACCACGTAAATATTGTATTTTATTCGTTTACTTTTTAAAGGACAATAAATATTTGGCGAAAATCTTAGAAATATCCATCACTGGAAAAAAATGCTCTGATTTCTGAAAATATTATTTTTCGAAATTAACAAAATTATACATCGATTCCGAAAAGTTCCTATAAAAATTGGCCGTCAAAATTTAATTTTAAGTCATTTTGCCAATATTTTCAATTTAAAAAAAAACAGGGAAGTCTAGTACTATTAAATATCGTCAAGCTGATAGGTAGCCTGGTCACGGTTTCACTAAAAACTTTTTGCAATAGAAATCTACATCGGTTAGCAGTTACCTTATGAATGTTCTAAAGTTCATCAGATCAGCTTCAAAGTAGTATCAAAAAACGCAGAATAATTAATTCCAATTAATTTCAAGATTTTTGAGAGTACAAATCATAGACCTAAAATGACCTCTTAAGGGTATACGATCGATTAATAAAGGCCTTAGAGGCATTAAAAATGCCCAAATTGATACGGGTGGATAATTAAGTGTACTAAGAACCCAATCATCAAAAAAAATTTTCGAAATTTCGATTTTTTTCTAAGTATTTTCAAAAGATGAAGTTAAAAAAAGTTGATTCTCGAATTTGACCACTAAAACTTATAAATATCGCCTTGACGATCAGAGCCAATCTTTCATCATGGGTCACTGGCTTTCTTTTGAGCCTACTTTCGAAAAAATCGAAGCACTTTTTTTTCGGAAATTTTTGGAAAATGACCAAAAAAATCATACGACGATCTAGCTCGAAGAGCAAAAAAGCGCTCGATCATCTCTTCAAATTTTCTGAAAGTACTTGGTAAATCTTGAGCTATTTTGCAAACATGTATCCTGCGAGAGATAGATTTTGAAGTCTGAAATTGTTAAAAATCGTCGGTTATTGGCGTTCTAGAATGTTCAGTTGCCGGATCAAAAAAAGCGCTCGATGAAATTATATACTACCGTTACGTGATCTGTGAAATTTGAGCTCAATTTGATATACGTCTGGGAGGAGATAGATTTGTTGAACTTTTGAAAATGTACCTTGTTACGATACTGTACTTATTGGTGTAATGGTCAAAAATAATTGTGATGTATTTTTTCGCAAGATCAAGGATAGATCTACAATAAGCATTTCGGTTTTTTTCTCATGAACTGTTAGTTTTCAGTAATTTCACCCAAGAAAATGTCAAACAGAGTCGTATACCCCTTAAGCGATGATGACCTCTCAAAGAGCTTGAAATTATAACGAAAACGATCGAAAATGTTGTTATTAGTATCAAAATTTTTAAAATCCAAAAAAATAATTTATGCATGAAAAAATGACAAATAGCCTATAATTTCAGTGTGATCAAAAACTTAAAAAAAACGTACCACGCTACTGATAGGCCCCGACAGGGCCCAACCATTTTGTCCGTTTAGAAGGTTTTGCGATACACTGACATTCTCATTTTGTCCTTAGAGCTTTCGGGTTTTGAAAAATGCGTAGGTTTTCACTGATATAGAGAATTTATTTCATGTCAGCAGTTAGAAGATTTTCCAGAACAAAAAGCTTATTTATTGAGTGACTGATCCAAACATCTGTAGAGTCAGACTGTCTAACAGAGTAAACTACTCTTTGAGAAATTAAATTTGGAACAATCAAATAGCTATCTTTTCTTCTGGAAAATTGCGGCTTTCAATTCTGCATAAAATAATTCACATTTTGGCTCATTAGTTTGAAATAAAACTTGATGAAATTTTTCAGCGCAGATTTTCGGGCATTAATTGTGCGCACCTGAGGCTCGATTTTATACTGCTAAAAAACTGCAAATATTTCGCTAATTAGTTAAACCCTCTCGAAACAAAAAAAAGTTTTCCTATACTTTCTAGAAAGTGTAAAACACACATTTTTCCATGAAGTGATCAACTATTTATCTGTACAGTCTTTAAAAATAAAGCAATTGAAAATCGAAAAAAAAAAATACAAATGTATACAAATCATTACTTCTCACTTATGATTATGGAATAAACGGAAACGTCAAAAATCAAATTTTTAATTGAAAACTTTAGTATAAATCACCAAAAGCGTAGAATTTAATACTCTACCAAGCGCAATCAAATAAAAGTTGAAAAGAGTAAATTTGAACATTTAATCATGAGAATGACGCATTCATGACGCTCACAAAGTAATTTGTAATATAAAATCTCAAAAAATTCGGCGATATTGCACTGGGA